>JAOTQJ010181020.1:0-23175 GCA_025642045.1 Solanum sejunctum
TATTATTATTATTATTATTATTATTATTATTATTATTATTATTATTATTATTATTATTATTATTATTATTATTATCTCTATAGTGTTGGGGATGACCAAGCCTAGCTCGGGGGGTTGTAGGCCTGCGTAACCTAGTCGAGGGGTTGGTACCTCGATTGCCTAGCTCGGGAGCTGGTAGGCCTGGGTAACCCTGTTGGGAGTTGGTACCCGTCAACCTTGATAGGGGGTTTGTACTCCATCAACTTTGTTGGGGGGTCTGTACTCCATCAACCTCATGAAGGGGTATGTACCTTATGCGCCTCTCCAAAAAGGTGGTAGGCCTTGTATTTCACTATAATGGTCATGTATTATACCCGTATTATGTTTTATATAAGCATGATTTTACTTCAAGCATCATTCATATATGTCATATTGTTAGTATGCTCTCTATTGGTTATGATTATGCATTTTTCCTATGATGCCTATCTCTTATTGCATTGCATCCCACATACTCGGTATATTCAAATGTATTAATGCATACTCTATGCCATCACCATGTAGGAACCAGAGATCCTATTGATACTCCTCGTGGCTAGACGGATTGTTCAAGTTATCTTATGGTTAGTCCTCAAGTCTGGGGACAATATCTATCTTCTCTCAAGCTTAGGTTTAGACTATGTCTTGTATATTTGGATTACCTATCGTAATTATTATGATGTTGAGCCCAGTTGCTTTTCTTGGCCCCCGCTAAGTATCTAGGATTAGAGGTGGTGTTGGACATGTAATATATCTATGCTATGAGCCTTGATTCTTTTATTTCTTGGTATTTATGATATGAAAATTTAACCTTAGTCCCAAATCTCCTTATTTATGCTTATCTCTTAATGTCATTTTAATTGCTTTCGCGACTAAGGATGTATAATGATAAGCTATGAGGCTTGTTTGAAGTTCCTTTGTGTTCCCCGTTCGCCGATCATGTCTAGGCCCTAGGCTTGGGTCGTGACAAAGATGGTATCAGAGCACTAGGTTGTTAGATCCTCGGAGTTTAACACACCACATTGATTAGAGTTCTATTCATGGTTGTGAAGCATGTTATGACTATGAATAGGAAGCTATGAGGCATTCTAGGAAACTTTTCCATTCTTCATGATCTATGTCGTGCTATAGAATTAGGTTTCTTAGGGCTTATTGCTAATCCTAACTGTTACATTACAGGGTATGTCTCAAGTACTTAGAATGGTGACATAACGAATGTGGAGGTTTATAATGCTCTTTGCATGTTGGCCAAAGCAGTAGAAAAATTGGCAACTCACCTCGACCAACAAGCAAGTGCTCATGAGGCTCCAAATAGTAAGAGGTGAGATAAGGAGGACAAGAGGGCCCGTAGTGAAGGGAAGTTCCAAAGTCTCAAAGATAGTAGTAGTGTGGTACTTGATGGTAGGTGCCCAAAATATAGTAGACACAATTATGGCCTGTGCTTGAAGAAGACCAATGCTTATTATGGTTGTGGAGGGGAGGGCCACAAGATAATAGATTGTCCACATGTATTCAATAAGAGTAAAGGAGGAAATGATAGGATAATTCATCCTAGATGCACAAAATGTGGGAGGAAACATGGTGATACATGTTGGAGGAACACAGGTGCGTGCCTTAGGTTTGGAGAGATAGGACATAAAATTCCGAATTACCCGTATGCTCAAGATAAGGTTAAAGGTGGTGATGTTGATCAAAAGTCTCAAGGAGGGGATGAGGTGCCCAATGTCACTTCCTGTATGTTAACATTTCCTTTGGCTTTGATGTGTTTGCATTGATCGGCCTGGATGCTACTATCTCTTTCATTATTCTTTTGGTTGCTAGTGGGTTTTATGCATATTCTGAACTCTCTTTGGTATCTATCTCATTGGTGGGTCTATTGTTGTTGAAGGTGCATAGGTTTTCTCCAGTGTTTATATTGCATTAGGTTATGCGTTATGACTTATCGGGTTTAGTGCGGTAGATTTTGATGCTATGGTTGGGATGGATTAGTTGTGTCTTGTGTCCCCATTGAATGTAGGGCCCATAGAGTTAAATTTCAATTCTCTATTACATCAATCTTTAAGTGGGGGCTTGTAAGTGATTGCAAAGAGATAGGTCCATTTCTTGTACTATGGTTTTCTGTTCTCTAAAGGGTTGCATTTATCATCTTGTAAGAGTTAGGGGTGTTGAACCTTGGACATTCCTATTGAGGTGAATCCGGTGATCAAAGGGTTAGTGAAGTCCTTCCCGATACTTTAAATTTGGGCTAGTGCCTTTTTGGTTTGACTTATGCCCAATTATGTCTATGATTTTCACGAATAGGGTCTTTAGCCCTACCTTGTAATGATTGTGGTAGTCACTAGTGATGAGGTATTGATTTATTTAGAGCTTGTGAACCATTTGCGAGTAATGTTGCAAATGTTGGGGTAAGGGGATTTGTATGCTAAGTATGTAAAGTGTGAATTTTCATTAGAGGAGGTTACTTCCCTAGGTTATGTGTTGTCGGGGGATAGTATTAGGGTGTATCTTAAGAAGATGGATGTAATTAGGAATTGGCTTAGACCATTGACCCTGTCATATATTAGGAGCTTCTTGGGCTTAGGTATTAGAGATTTGTGAATGCATTCTCTTCTATTGCTCCTTCCATGACTAAGTTGACCAAATGAAGGCTATGTTTGTGTGATCGGCGAGTGTGAAAAAAAAGTTTCCAACCTGGGAGAATAAGCTTATCTCCGCTTCTATCATGTCTTTATTGGATGGGTTAGGAAGGGTTTGTTGTGTTGTGATTTCTCCCAGATTGGTTTGGGTTGTGTATTGATGCTAGATGGTTAGGTAAGAGCCTATGCTTTTAGATAATTTGAGATGCATGAGAAGGATTATCCTATCTATGACCTTGAGTTGGCCGACGTGGTTTTGCTTCGAAATTTGGTGTTATTGGTTAAATAGGATGCATGGTATTGTGTTTACCATTCACTAGAATCTCCAATATGCATTCACTCGAAGGATCTTATGTTGATACAAGGAGGTGTTTAGAACTTCTTAAGTATTATAATATGCATGTGCATTATTGTCCCGGTAAGGCTAGTGTGATGGTGGATGCTTTGAGTAAGGTGGCTATGGGTAGCCTCGCACATGTCGATGTTGGTGATAAAGGGGTTTCTAGGGAGGTGCATCGGTTGGCTAGATTAGGGGTTAGGTTGGAAGAGGTTGATAATGCTGGTGTTATTGTGTTAATGGTTTTAAATCTTCACTGGTTGTTAAGGTAAAGCTATGCAAGATCTTGACCCCGCTTTGTTGGGATTAAAGGCATTGGTAAAGGATGGTAAGGTGAGGTTTTCTCCCATAGGGGAGATGGTACCCTTAGGTACCAAGAGAATGTATTGTATAATGGATATATATGCCTCAAATATTCTTACTAATACATCACAATCTAGTGATAATTTGTCTGATGAGGATGATGAATAAAAAATTAGACTAGTTACAACAAATACAAGATAAATAGCAAGTAACTAGCAAAACAATAGAAATAATAAATAATCATATGTCAGAATTAAACACTTTAATTATTGAACAAATAAAGCAAGATAATATTTTATTAAAAAATGAAATTTAAAATCGAATTAATTAATATTCATAAAGATATTGAAAACTTAAAACAAATGTTGAAAGAAATAAATATTAACTTAGAAAAATTAAAAGATATAGGAAATAACACTAATAAGTTAGAACAACAACCTAGAGATGGTTATTCTATTCACCCCGGTTCTACCCAATGTATAAAGATTTGAGAGATGTGTATTGGTGGGGAGGCTTGAAGAGAGACATTGCCAAATTTGGTTTCGGTTGTCATGGTTGTCAACAAGTTAAAGCTGAACATCAAAACCCAGGTGTCCTAACCTAAGACATGGAGATTCTTACTTGGAAGTGGGAGGAAATCAACATGGATATTGTGGCTGGGTTGCCTAAGAGTAGAAATTGTTTTGATTCCATTTGAGTTGCAATTGATAGGATGACAAATTGGCTCACATTTTATCAGTTAAGACTACTTATGGTGTCAAATAGTATGCTAAATTGTACATTTATGAATTGGTGAGATTGCATGGGGTGCCTTGTCTATTATATTGGATCCCGGTGCCTTATTCACTTTACTTTTGGAGGTCTTTTCAAAGGGCCCTTTTGGAAGAGTCATCTATTCGTATGTGTCTCTCGGGGATCCGGAGCGAGCATGGAGGAGCAATATCTGTATCTCTTTCACTCTATTCAAGCTTATGATGACATGCCAAGTCCTTTCTATAATTCCAAGTCCTATGGTTCAACCCTATGTCATTCACATGCATCCATGCTTAAGTTGACAAGTTTATAATGGTTTTACCCTTATGTTGAGATTTTGGAAATGGTATTTAAATATACTGTTGCATTCTTATTGGGTATGATTTTTTCATGATCATTCTTCTCAAGTCCATTTGTTTTACATTTGGGAATGAATGTTCCTAGGGAGAGATATTGTAACGACCCCAAAAAATTCCCGAAAATGTGCCTCGAAAATGCTCGAAATCTTAATTACCATATATCTAAAAGTTTATTCGTTATATCGCAAACTCGACTTCATATTCTTGTTCAGGGGTCAAATTGAGTGGAAAATGGGTCCAACCCAAAGTTTAAAGCAACTGTATCAAAATTCAAAAATTGTAAAAAATGCTATTTAGGAAGGTTAACTTTGAAGGGGCATATCTCTTAGAACACAACAAATTGAGTTGCCCACACCAACCTAATTAAAGCCCTTTGAATTAGCTTTCCAAGGCACTTGGTTTCACCAAATTCCGAGTTTAGATGAAGGATTTATGCCATTTTCGTAGAACTCATTTGTGCAAAAAATGCAGATTCCAATGGGGGTTTCGTATCACCTCCACGATGCGCCCCTTTTGTTTTTGGTGCCTGTTTTATTTTTTTTGGTCCAAGACTTATAATGGTCCTAAGGGTTCCAACACTTCAAAATACATATACTTAGCATTATTTTACCTCATATCACACTAAACATTCTCCAATACTCACTCAAATATTTAGACTCATATTTCACCCTAAATTCAAGTCTCAAGCTCAAGACCAATCGTAAGGATCTCATTCAAGATTCAAGTCTCCATTTTCAATTTCTTCAAGGGTTATCCAAAGTCAAGGTATATGGTGTTGAACCATTGGGTCCTTTAACCCATAGTGCCTAAGCTTCCTTTTTACTAATATTGCATGATTAAAAGTTGATTTTATATGTGGGTCTTATATATTAAAAAATTTACTATATAATGATTTTATTTCATGAAAGTATTTGTTTTAGCATGTTTTGAGCTCTAGATCTTAGAATCGAATGTCGAATTTGATGACGGGTTTTAATATGAATGTCTTGGGGGTGTTGCAAGGTGTTGATTGATGATTTTACAAAAGATTTTCTTGCATGATTTCATCTCTAAATTTCATGGTATTTTACCCCTATTACACCCCCCAAGGTGTTTCATAAAATGTCCGATTATGATTTCTTGAGGAATAAAAAGGTCAAAGCATGAGATATGATATGAATGATATTATGATGATTAAATGAGATTATGTATATGACTATTCCTATATGACGTATTGCATTAGAGATGATAATAAATATTATATAAAGTGTTGGATTAGACAATACTCGATCCAGGGGGACAAGAGCCCAGATAACCGAGAGAAGGCTTCGTACTTATCTACCTAGTGATGGGGCGACATCATCACTAACCTAGATGGGGATTCATACTCATCAACCAAGATGAGTGTTCATACTCATTCAACTAGGTAATGGGGTGGTATTATCATCAATCGAGATGAGGGTTAGTACTCATCCACCTAATTGATGGGCGACATTATCATTAACCCCAAGCAGTTTATACCTTGGAATCTAGCTTGGTATATTCTTCACTATTATATCTTATATGAGCATGAGTTACTGAAAGCATATTTTACTTATGCATTGATCATATATTTCATATTGCTATATTATGCCTATTGCCTATTGTTATGCATTTTGATTATGATGCTTATCTCTTATTGCATTACATACCATGTACTTAGTATATTCAAATGTACTAACACATATCTTGCCTATATGATATCACCATGTAGGGACTGTATCTCCTATTGATTCTTGTTATGGCTAGATGGATTGTTCAAGTTAGCCTTTGTTGAGTCCTTCATTCCGGTGACAAGGACTATTTTCTCACGTTATGTATTAAGATTCTCTTTACTTTATCGTAGACTTGTGACTATAAGGGTGAGCGCAGTTATATATCTTGGCCCTTGCCATTATATATGTATTAGAGGTGTTATTGGACATACGCTATGTATTTATGCTATGAGTTGATTCTATTATCTCTTGACTTTATGTTACGATAAGTTCTCCCTTAGTCCCTTTTGCCCTTGTTTCCATTCTTCAAATGTCATTTAATTGCTTCCATGACCAAGGATGTGTAATGATATGCTATGAGGCTTGTTTGGGGTTCCTTCGGGTTTCCTTTTCACCTGTCACATCCAGGCCCTATGCTTGGGTCGTGACATGTTCAATTTCTCTTTTAACTCCTTCAATTTTTCCGCGGCCATACGATAAAGGGGAATGGATATAGATTGAGTGTCAGGAAGAAGATCTATGACAAAGTCTATCTCCCTTTCGGGAGGGACACCAGGAAGGTCATTCGGCAAGACATCAAGAAACTCATTTACAATGGGGATCAACTCAATGGAAGGGTCCTTGGACTCTACATCTTTAACCTTCACAAGATGACATAAACACCCGCTAGAAATCAACTTATGGGCTTTAATGCATGAAATGAATTTACCCTTGACCATCATATCCTGACTTTCCCACTTAAGGAGGAGTTTATTTGGAAATTGAAACTCGACCCTAGGGGTTCTACAATCAATGGAAGCATAGTATGCATGCAAGCAATACATCCCAAGAATGACATCAAAGTCTACCATGTCTAATTCAACAAGATCACAAGGCAATAACTTATTCAAAATGCAAATAGGACAACTCCTATAAACTTTCCTAGCAACAATAGTGGCACCAATAGGAGTAGACACTTCATATGACTCATGCAACAACTCGGGAACAACATGGAACTTTTTAGCAACAAGAGGAGTAACAAAGGAAAGAGTGGCACCTGGATCAATCAAAGCATACGTATCAAAGTCAAAGATTTTTAACATACCAGTAACAACATCAAGGACATCACCAACCCTTTGCCTCCCATGTAGAGCATAAAACTAGTTGTGCCTTGGGGCACTACCTTGAGAACTACCTCTACCCAATGGAACTCTATTAGTACCCAGTACCTTGCTACGATTTCTGAAATAATTTACCTTTTTGTGACTGAGCTCCCAACATTCGAAACATGCATTAGAACCCTTCAAACATGGACCTCCATGCTTCCTTCCACATCTAGGATACACCTCTATAGGATCCACAATACCAACACCTTGAGGCCTAGGGAATTCATTAGCAAACCCCTCTTTAGTAGCATGAAAAGGCCCTTGGGTGAAATCTAGAACCCCTTTGGCAGTTTCCCTCAAAACGGGACCTCTTAGCCTCATGGCCCCTTTTTTTTCTCCATTTTTGTTCTTCCATATGCTTGGCATATGTCATCAACCAAGACAAGTCCCTGTCATCAATAAGTATGGTGGACTGGCATTGTTCACTAACCAAGTTAGAGACCCCCATAAAAAACTTATTCATCCTTGACCTAAGATCAGCCACCAAGTGAGGAGCATATGTTAAAAGTTGATTAAATTTTAGGGCATACTTCCTCACACTCAAAGCACCTTGTTTCAAGTTCATAAACTCTACCAACTTTGCCTCCCTAAACTCAAGAGGGAAAAATTGATTAAGGAAGGCCAATTTGAGCTCCTCCCAAAGTATCATATTACTAACCCCCTTCTCACCCTTCCATTGTTCATACCAAATTTGAGATAACCCCTTTGAGTTGGTACGCCACCAACTCTGCCTTTTCATTTGTTCCAATACCCACGATATTCAAGATTTTGTAGACCTTATCAATTGACTCTTGTGGATCTTCATCCACCTTTGACCCATGGCAAACTGGAGGATTCATCCTTATAAAGTTTCTTACCCTAGCTCCCGAGGTATTAGTATGAGGGGTTTGGGCCCCTTGTTGAACTTGCTTGGCTACCACTTGGGCAAGCATAGTAAGAGCATCTTGGAGCTCACCATTGTTAGGTTGCTCCTCGAGAGTTTGGGCTCATCTTCCTCTAGTGTTTGCCATGATCTAACATAGAAAAGAATAATTATTAGGGGGAAAAACTCACTACAACTCTATAGCACAACATAGAACATGAAGAAGGGAAATATTTCCTAAAACATCTCATAACCTCCTATTCATAGTCATGGCGCACTTCACAACAATGAATAGGACTCTAATCGATACTGTGTGTAGGACTCTGAGGATCTATCAACCTAATACTCTAATACCAAGTTTATCACGACCCAAGCCTAGGGCCTAGACATGACACGGCAAATTGAAACCCCGAAGGAACTCCAATCAAGCCTCTCAACTTATCATTATACATCAATGGTCGCGAAAGCATGTAAAAGACATAAAACAAGCATATGGGGAAAAGAGGGCTAAGGGATAGCTTGCAAAACAACATAAATAAGGGCCAAGGAGTCATAACTCATATCATTGATGCATAACTTGTCCAAGAAACAACTTTAGATACATAGACAGAGTGGGGGCCAAGATAAAGTAACCGAGCTCACCCTCATCGTCAAGATAGAACATAAGAAAGAGTCTAAATACATAGATAATAGCAACATAGACTAAGGTCCCCGAAATGGAGGATTCACCAACTAGCTTTGAGTAGGATTGATATAGCCATGTGGAAGAGGATAATGATCAACTTCCATGCCGATTCCTACATGGTGATATCATGTAGCCAAGAGTATGCATTAGTATATTTGAATGTACTAAGTATGTGGGATGCAATACAACAAGCGATAAGTTTCATAATCAACATGCATAACAATAGACAAAGGAATGATATAGCAATATGATATGTATGATCAATGCATAGGTAAAACATGCTAAAATAACTCATGCTCATATAAGATATCATAAGTGAAGAATAGACCAAGCTAGATTTCCAACCTTGTTTGGTTGATGATGGTCACTCCCCCATCATCCTAGGTGGCAAAGTGCAAACGCCTTACATGGTTGATGAGTACAAACCCCCAACTCGGTTGATGATGGTCACACCCTAATAATCCTAGGTGGAGAAGTACAAACCCCTCACATGGTTGATGAGTACAAACCCCTAACTCAGTTGATGATGGTCACATCCTATCATCCTATGTGGTGTGGTACAAATACCTCACATGATTGTGTATGGTCTAATGCAACACTTTATATAGAATTTGTCATATTTATAAGCTCATTTTATCATCATATAGTCAATCATATCATATCTTATGTCGGGCATTTTATCAGACAGTTTGAAAGTTTGTGATAGCGGTAAAAGACCATGCAATTTAGAGATGAATCATGCAAGAAAATCTATCTTAACAACATCAATCAATACCTTGCAACACCCTCAAGACATACACATCAAAATCCCTTATCAAATCCAACATTATATCCAAGATTTAGAGCTCAAAACATGCTAAAACAACCCTACCTTCATGAACTAAAATCACTATGCATTTAATTTCTCAATATACAAGACCTACATGTAAAATCTACTTTAAATCATGTAATAATAGTAAAAATGAGACTTAGGCACCATGGGTGAAAGGACCCAATGGTTAAACACCACATACCTTAGCTTTGGAGAAGTTCTTGGTGAAGTTTGAAAATTGAGGCTTGAAGCTTGAAGAAACTCCTTAGTTTCGGATGAGGATTTTGAGTCTTGAATTTTGGATTGAAAATGTGGCTAAGTATTTTGGAGAGTGTTGGGAAATGTTTAGGATGATATAAAGGTGAAATTTGGCTAAGTATAGATAAAAATATGTTCGGGAAACTTGAGCCAACATTTAGAATATTTTGGGCCGTATAGGAAAAACTGTCAGAAAAAATACACCTTTTCGTGTTGCGGAGAAGACATGAAAAAGGAATTACACTAAAGTGCACCCTTGGTGCGTCTCGAAGGAGACGCGTAAACCTCACTGGAATTTGTCACTTAAAAATTTATTATTGCAAATCTTTCGCTCTTAAATCAGGGCTAAACCCTTTTACTCCTAATTTTGACCCCTTAATCACAAGTATGAAGTCGAATTTTTGAAATAATCAATGAATTTTAAGATATACAAAAATTAAAATTTTGAGCATTTGAAGGAACGTTTTGGGGCACTTTTGGGGTCATTACACTCAAGTCCTCAAATTGATCCTCCAATTCCTTCAACCACTATCAACAATAGCTACTACTCATCAAGAGAAGCATTTTGATATCCATATTAGCATAATTTATGTTTAGGGGCAAAATGGTCAAAATTATGGCTAAAAGTTAAACTTTTTGAATCTAAAAGTTGACTTTTAAATCAGGTTCTAAACATAAAATGGAGTCCATGGGTTAAAATCTCACTAAAATTGAGTTCAAATTAAAGGAGAACTCACCATTTAATGTTTTGAAATCATAGTCTAAAAATCCTCAATTTTGGACATTCAGAATAATGAAATTCAAGACAAAATCAAGAAAAATGTTATGAAAAATAATTAAAATAGTATTAGAATAACTTACCCAAAATATTTCTTCAAAAATCTCTTTTCAAAATCGCCCCAAAAGCTTTGAAAGTTCGAAAATGTAGTAAAAATGGTGTTCTACGATTTTAACACTACCTAGGTATTAAATACACTTCGCGAACGCGAGTGCAAAATCAGGTCCACCTCTGCAAACACGGATGGAGAAAAGTTCACCTCTGCCACGTGGAGAGGAACCAAGTTCACTTCTGCAATTGCAAAGAGTAAAAAGGGGCTGCACAAGACACTTGCACCAGAAACATAAAGATTTAACAAAAACTTGAAATGGGCATTCGGAACTCATCTGGAACCAGAATTTCACAAACCATATATGTATCTATGCTAGAAACATTGATCTAGACTCAACGGAATTATCAAAAATTATTTTTGAAGTCCCCCATGACACATTTAAGAATGCAAGTTAAATAAACTAGTTTAAAACTCAAAATATCAAAATTACCCTCCACAACTCCAAAAACTATGAAGAGATCATTTTTAGCGTTAGTTTCACCATTCTGAACTACTGGAACTATCGCAATTCTGATATGAGCTTTCGAACTTCGAATGTTAACCAAAGCCAAACTTTTGTTCTAAAATGACTAAAATCACATCTTTAGGCCTAAAAATCTCATTTTATCTCCAAATTTAAGTTTTGCAACTTCGTGTAATTTAGTTTTAACATCCCAAAACTAATGGAATTGATGGATCCGTAATCCAACCTTTGAAACTCAGAATGACACAAAAACTCACTTTTTCAATAACTTAAGCCTCCAAAAAGGCCAACATTCGTAGTTTCAACTTTTAAAACTCAGGATACTAATTCCAATAATTCAAATAGTTCAAAATAGTCCAAAGCAACTTACGAAAGGGTAAAATAGTAATTTTCATAGAAAATGCAAAAAACTTCCAACTAGGTCATTACAACAATAGATGCTACAAATAAGAACATCAAAAAGATACTACAGAAAATGATTGATAATTATAGCCAGTGATATGAGAATCTACCATTTGCACTGTTGGGATATCACACTACCATCTGAACCTCTACTGGGGAAAAACCTTACTTTCTTGTTTATGGTAACGAAGTTGTGATTCCTGTTGATGTTGAGATGCTATCTCTGAGGATCATTCAAGAATAAAAATTGAGACTGAATGGGCATAAAGCAAGTTTAAACCATTGGCATTAATTGATGGAAGAAGGATCAATGTTGTCTATCATGGACAACTTTATCAGAATAGAATGACCCGAGTATTCAATAAGAAGATTAGACCGAGGTACCTCTCGCCTGGACAACTAACCTTGAAGAAACTCTTTCCAAATCAAAATGAGGCCAAGGGAACGATCGCACCAAAATAGCAAGGTCCATACATGGTCCATTACATTTGATAGGAGGAGCGCTTATGCTCGCAAAAATAGATGGTGAAATTTGGCCTAGATCTATCAATTCAGATGTTGTGAAAAGATATTACATTTAGCTTTTGTCTTATGCTCTTTGTATTTTGAACTACGTTAGAAAAGATTCCCATTTATGTGGAATACGTAGACACTCCTATAGAGTTTGGTATTATCATAATAAAATCTTTAATTTTTTCTAAAACCTAAACTGTGGCACAATTTTTTGAGAGGATCTCAAAAAATTCTATCAAAGAGTATATTCTATCAAACTAGTTAACTGGGCATAATTTTTGAGATGGGCCCAAAACTTGATGACAAGTATCTCAGAATTTACAAAGGAAGGTTGTAATTTTATAGTAGAAATAAATATTTGGGAAATGCGAAGCTATGTTGCTCGAACTCTTCAAAAATGTCGATAGGCATGTGTTGAATCTCCAAAAATAGTGTATGTTTGAAGTATCTGACATGGATTAGTAATATTTTTAAAGAGTTCGAGCAACTTAGATCTGAATATGCCTCTTAAATTAGACATTACAATGTCTCAAAATGTATCACTATAGAAGATTTCACATTATTTGATACAGTTTATTCTTCTTTTTAAAATTTTTTCAAATCAGCTCTTGAAAATTTCAATTTCGTACCCCTTCCCAAAGCAAATGCTTGACGAAGGTCTGGATATCAGTGGCGATGGAACATACTAGTCTTAGCAAAGGCACATATCAACCTCCCTCTTTTTATAAACTGATAATTTTTCTTTGAATGCAGAAAAGACCTGTGTACATCTCAATATTTTTGGAATGATTGTCATTTTTGTAAGATAACATATTACTCTATGTTTTGCATTGCATTTGAGTCCCAAGAATGGCATTGCATTGGCCTGACAAAATCGCAATTGCATTTGGCTCTATATTATCTCACATGCATTTATGCCAGAAATTGCATTACATTGGTCCCAAAAATTACATGTGCTCAAGGTTTGCATTGCATGTGCCCAAGAATTGCATTGCATGCACTCGAGATTTGTATTGCATGTGGCCAAGAATTGCATTGCATATGCTCGAGAAAATTGCATCTGCTCAAAATTTGCATTACATATGCTCGAGACTTGCATAGCATGTGCCCGAGAAAAATTATATGTGCCCAATATTTGCATTGCATGTGTCTCAGGTTTACACTGCATGTGCTCGAGAATTGCATTGTAGGCACTCGAGATTCATATTACATGTTCCTAAGAATTGTACTACATGTTCTTGGGAATTGATTGCATGTGCCCTAGAAAATTGCCTGTGCCCGAGATTTGCATTACATATGCCCGAGAATTGCATTGCATGTGCCCAAGATTTGCATTGCATGTGCCCGAGAATTTCATTGTACACGCCCAAAATTTGCATTACATGTTCTCGAGTTTTGGACTGTATGTTCTTGAGAATTACATTATGTTTGCCCAAAAATTGCATGTGTCTAAAAGTTGCTTTGGATGTGCCGAAAATTGCATTACATTACTTTGGCCAAAAAATGCATTATGCTCGAAATCACATTTCTTGCATCGACCCGAGAAATTGCATGAAAATAACATACTATACTCCTAAGGTTTCATAGTCCAAAGGCATCATTTTCATGCACAAGACGTTATAGTCCAAAGGCATCATTTTCATTACCTAAGGACATCATGTCATAGCTTAGGGATTTAATTTCTACTTACTATGCTCCTAACTCATTCATAGTCCAAAGGTATCATTATCATGGCCTAAAGACATCATTTAATGGCCTTGGGATTTAATTTCTTCTCACCATGCTCCTAAGGGGTTCATAGTTCAAAGGCATCATCCTCTATGGCTTAAGAATTTAATTTATATTTATCATGTTCTGATGGTGTCATCGTCCAAAGGCATCACTTTTTATGGTCTACAAACTCATTTCATGATCTGAGGATAAAATTTATGATTAACATGAGCGAAGACATCATAGCCTAAGACGTCATTCTTATCGTCTTATGGCAATTTTCATGGTCTAAGTGGGAATTTGCATCATGTTTACAATTATTTCACTATTTAATATACTCGCTCTAACAATTTATTTAATTTTTTTAAAGTTACAGATTGCAAAATACGTGGACTTCTGTACATTCCACCTTTCGCTTGAAAGATACGTCTTTTATTTTGTTACTTATCACAATGAACCCTTTTCTTTTTCTTTCACATCACCCGTGTTACCCCCCTGACCTCACTCTTCTATCACTACTTGAATCCTGTCATATATTTTTCACACTATTTGTACTGTCTTCTCCTTTCAATTTTAGCTACTTTTAGTCCTACTCCAAGACATGTACTATTAAATCTTTTTTTAGGAATTTTTGATCATTCCTAAATTTAGAATTACACACAATCTGATTCTCGTATAACTAGAGATATGTAGATGACTTGAAACTGAATTCTTAGACATAACATTATTCACAACCCCTTTTGTTCTATTTGGTCCATCTGATGATATTTCATCAATTGGACAAAATTGACAACTCTGTCAACTCTCTTTACTCGATAATTCATCCTTTATTCCCAAGCAAAGAAGGTGCAGCTGTTGACACCCAATTTTGACCGACCTTTAATCCATTTTAGTTTGTCATTTGATTAAAATAGGAAGTTCTTTAAAATTTTAAATAAATGAGATTGTATTTAATTTTTATCCAAATAATTGAGTATTTTTAATATTCTTAATTTTCAAAATCATCATTTTTTATCATTCTTATTATTTTGATCACAAATTACTTTCAATATCATCATCATCATTATTTAATTGAATCCGGATGACTCGGTTCTGATCCACAATTCGACCCATATCTTTTAAGGTTTAATCGTGAACATCTATTTTTTTATCTAATGATCCAAATCAATTTGAGTTTTATTTCCTTTGCTAGTCCATAACCCTAAAAACCAAAATCATTTTCCCTTTTACTTTCTCTGAACTGCCACACCACACCACTAAAACCCATTTTCCATCCTCCACTTTTGCCACATGCACCACCATTGGTGGCCTCCTCTAACCCTTTCTCTCCTCCATCTCCCTTCTTCTCCTCACCCACCGGCAGAACAACTACTGAACTACCGACAAGTCGACCCCTTCCTCCTCTCACATCTATTTTTCTCTCATCCCACCAAAAAACAAACAACCCCGCTATCTCCTCTCTGCCTCTTCTCGTATCGTCACTAGCAAAGCTGCCGAGAAACCCCAGCAAGCCTCACCTGAAAACCCTATCCAACAGTCTCCTTTTCCCTTTGCCAAAAAACCCCCCACAACCTCTCTTAGTCTTACTCTCTCTCACTCATTTCTCTCTGTCTCCCTTTATTGACAGCCACTTTGCCGGAAAACCCCGCACCACAAAATGAGCAAGCGAACCCCTTTTTCCTCATTGTCTTGATGAATGCTCAAGATACGCCTCTATTTCAAGGTCAACGTGATCGTCAAAGTAAAAAACCTAACCAAAGTTAGGGTTGAATCCCACTAGGAATATGAAACTTTAGAAAATTGATTTAACAATAATCAATTCAAACATTAACTACTTGATTCTCTAAAAGAGAGGGTTTGCAATGATTGATAGAAAATTAAACTAAACTAACAAAACAGAGAGACAATCAAACTGGAGTGCAACTTGAGTAATTGTATTCCCCATGATTCACTAACTTAATCTACTCAGATAACACAACTCTTTATTAGGACATTAAATGTAGGACAATAATTTAGGTTCTTCCAGCCCTCTTATGAAGGTGAAGGTCGAGTTTCACTATGGGACATGGCCTGCCTCCATAGTGTGCAAGACTAACTATTACCCATTATCCCAATCAATGTCTCCTTGGCCAAGTTCGATTGACTAGATGAGAAAACATCATTGAATTCTGTTAACCGTCCCCATTCCCTTTTCCTATTTATCACTATTTGAATCGAGATCATGACACTAGTTGGAGTCTACTATTAGCCACCAATTAACAACATGTAAAATGAAAGAAAATGGCTAATACGTGCAAATACCTAACTCAAGATGTGCAAATAATCTGGGTTTTCTAAATTAGATTATCGTAGTTCCCACAATAACAAGTTGTGGTTTTAACAAATCATATCTTGGTCAAACAAATAAATAATGAATATGGAAGACATAGTTAATCACTCACCCAAAGAAAATGAAGAACAATAAAATCTATTTTATATTTAGAATCACAAGTTTGAAAGATGTGATGAATCCACAAGTGAATCTAATCTCCAAAAAATAGTCTCCAAAGATAAACCCTAAAAAAAAATCTAAATTTTCGTGCTCTTTGAGTCTCTCTGTGTAAACCATCAAAATTTGTCACCATGCTCACTAAAAACCTAAAATTAACTATTTATAGTATTTACAAATGAGTCTGTAAATTAATTACAAAAACTGGTCAGTGCCTGATTTTAGTTACAGTTATGACTCGTAGTATGTCCTAAGAGCCGTAATCGGGCTTCCATAATTAGCTCCTTCATTCTCGAACTTCATTGCTATGAAACACCTTTATGAGTCATAGTCTACTCTAAAACTCATATTGACTTCTCGTAGTCTACAGCTGCATTTCTTGGTCCAATCTTGATCAACACTAGAATTATCTACGAAACATCCTTGTACGAGTCATAGTGAGGTCTATGACTCATAACTAAGACTTGTATAGCTGAACTTCAATTTATCAGACCTTACTTTTGAATACTAGAAGTCTTTATGAGATCACCTCTATGACTCTAGATTGAGGTTCGACTCATTGAGGGTCTCGATGTCCTTGAAATTAGCAAAAACATGCAATTTTCCCCAAATTGTGCCAACCTGCTTTACTTGCAAAAATAAACACAAAAACATATCAAAACCATAAAAGTTGCATTGAAAACACATAAAATCCTAATTTTTAGACAACAAATATGTTGTATTTTGATAGCACATCAACGCCCTCAACTTAGCATTATTGCTTGTCCTCAAGCGACAATTCAATCTAAATAGATAATAAAGAAACACATAGCAATCAACCCTATGGCATATATCATACTCCAATCCAACACAGGTACCCATATGAGCTTTTTACAAACAAGATCATGAGCTATTTAGCAAACCAAATCATTTTGATGCATTTGATAACACAACTATGACAAAGAAAGGAATATCAACAATCCACAGTCACTGAACAAGTAAAATGTTGACAATGTAATTCAAATGCCCTCATAAGAAAGAAGTCTCTTTTAACACTTGATGGAGATTCCAGAATTTAACCATTGGATTGTGCAAGCATACTCACTATCAAAAATGACATTCATGCATGATGACCAATACTATAGGCTCGCCCGTATACTCATGACCCAGACTTTTGACTAATTGAGCTAGTATCACTTTAGGACTTTATAAGCTTGTAGCAAAAGCTCATGGGGCTGTGGTATGACATTTTGGACAACTAGTGACTAAAGATCAACCTTGAACCATGGTTTTTGACACTTTCACCTTGACACTTAACCATTTGCCCTTTATTCTCCCTTTTTTTCATATTCAAGTTTTTTCAGGTATTCTCTTCTCGTTTTCTGCTTTTGCCTCAGTTCCACACATTATTTTGCTTGTTCAACTCAATCTAAGGCATCCTTTTCTTTTTCTTTCACCTAGGACCTAATTTTCCTCTTTTTCTTTCCATTGCTAGCTCACACCTTATTGTTGCTATTTTAACCCTATACTGGCCACCTACTTATGCTTTTAGCCTATATCAAAGTGCATAATATCTATTCCCCAAACCAAGGCCACTTTTGGTAGCCACCCCCAACTTAGGCTTTTTACCTATATCAAGGTTCACAATGCTCAAGGATAGACCAGGGCCAATCTAAAGATATTTCACTAAATAAGGCTGGGCTAATCAGGTGTTAAGAAAGAAATGGTATATGTAATGCTTGAATACTTGGACCAAGGGATGAATTTCTCGTTTGGTTGGTCATTTTAGTTTAAAGTGGACTAATTCAAAGAACAAGGGCTTAAGATCCCTTCCTAGTTCGTATAATCTCTAGTACAACTTAAAGTAATAAGGCAAGTTTTGAATTAACATACAATG
The DNA here is from genome assembly GCA_025642045.1 of Solanum sejunctum. Lineage (NCBI taxonomy): Eukaryota > Viridiplantae > Streptophyta > Magnoliopsida > Solanales > Solanaceae > Solanum > Solanum sejunctum. The sequence goes on from JAOTQJ010181020.1 coordinate 18,240, forward strand.
CAAGAACATAACAAAATCAACTGACATATACATAGCATTGCATACATAGCCAAAACACTCATAGATGATACTTCATGTATCAAATTGCCCTTACTTAATCAGAACAAATATTGCCAAATCATTCAAACATGTGTGGTTGCACTATAACAACTACTCAAACTTTTTATGGGTACCAATTTTCAAAATATTTCATAAAACATCACAAACAAGATACATGTCATAAGTTCAACTACTATATACTACAAATATTATCTAAGACATCCTACACATGTCAATTCAACAACAATTTAAATATCTATGAGGGAAAAGAACACAGATAAGAAAACTTCAAGATCAAAATTTGGGGTAGTTATGGACTAAAAGATACTAAGACTCCACCCTACTCCATAACTACCCACACCCCATAGAAAGAAATGCACATTGTCCTCAATGTATAATATCAAAATCAAAATAAATACAAGGGTCAAAAAATAAACACATCTTGGTACCTAAGCACCAAACTCTAGCTGCCTCTGATCATCTCTCTCTAGTGGGGTAGTCTGCAAATTAAGCATACTGGATGAGCCAATACCATCAATCTATCATTTTTTTGGGCTTGTCTCTACTCTTCTTCTTCTCTTAACATCCTCAAGACTTACCTAAGCTCATCCTCTACCTCCTCATCGTCAACCTAAGAAATCTTCTAATATATAACTCTCACTTTTGTGTCATCATCCTCAACAGGGGGTCTTTTCCCAAAAGCTAGTTGTGAGTGATCCTCTGAAGCAAATAGATCAAATAATGGCTCCTTTGAAGGTGTAGACTCTGGAGCTATAACTGGTGCCGCTAATGAAGAAGCCAAGTCATCCTTAAGCTTTTCTAACTCCTTGTGGAAGGTTAACAAGTCTGATGGCTGGGCCTCAACTAGTCTCTTCTATTCCCGCCAACAAAGGTATTAACATGGGCATCCACCATAGCAATATGCTTCTCAACCGTAGAAATGGTGAATGTCTTGCATCAAGCCTCTGAGTCCGTAACTGTTTGTCAGACCCCTCGCCTAATCTACTGCATGAGCCTAGACAACTGAGCCTCAGCATATGAAACCCTATGCACCATGGCTTGAAAAGCAATATTGGACATGTGAACCATGCCCGGTGTGGGAACCTATGATATCAAAGCCTCTGGTGCAGGTGCAGCTAAGATGGGATCCCTCTTAATATCGACTACCTCCGATTGCTGGGGTCTCTTCTTAGTAGTCGCAGCTGGAGTGGCAGTCGGGTCAGTCATTGAACCCTCATGTGGTGGCTCCAAAGCAAATCTATCAGGCATGGCAGAAAGATATGTCCTCTGAAGATCTACGGGGTTCTCATCAACCTTTATCAAGATGGGGTCTAGAGTGTGGAAGGCCTACACCAAATGATCATGATAATGCAATATCTGAACCTTAGACTCTTTGCAAAGTCTATAGATCAAAATTAGGAATAGCATATAGGTAGTCCTTCTAAGAGCCAACTCAAGAATCTGCTCTACTATGAGTCGGACCCAATCAATATCATAGCCAACTAAGATGGTGCCTACCAAAACCACTTGCTCCGATGTAAGCTCATTATTCATCAGCAAGGGTCGGATGCGAGATCTGACAATTACCAACCAAAACTTGGACGGGAAGTAGAGGGAAGCCTTCATGATTGGCTCTATATGTGTAGTGGCCCAGGCAGGTTCTGGGCCATGCTCAGCAATCTATCCGACAACCTATCTCAACAACTCTGTCCTTTGTATCGCATTCTTTGGAATCATTGTTATCGAAATCTGCTGCACTTTATGATCAAACTTAGTTGTTGACTCTAGAGCTCGGTACTCAGAATAAAAAAGGACTTAGTGGATCATCTCCTCCGAAATATTGACCCGCTATCCTCTAAGTAGAACCTCTCTTAATCTGGGTTGCTCGGGAGGTTTCTGCCCTTTGGGAAAATTATGAAGTATGGTGGTTGCATAAGTACATAAAATTCCTGAACCAAAGTTACAAGTTTATCAGTTAACCACTTAAGTCCACGTTGTGGTATTGTGTCCTCAAGTCCTGGGACATGAATTAATCCAGTACCCATCAATTGTGGCTCCTCGTAGATCAATCGTATGGTCTTCCCTTTCCCTTTTGGTTATAGGCCCTTATCAAATATAGCTTTCATGCTACCGGCACCCCATCGGTGAGTGTAAGGATCCAGTGTTGATGAAAATAATAGGGCGATTAAGGACTTGACATTTCTTATGACCTGGGAGCCCTTCTCTAAACTTCACTCCGTGCTTGAAGGAGTCATCTGCGTTGTACCCTACTAAGACTCATCACTATTGCCTTCCTCATCAGACTGGGAGGGACTATTATCTCGAGCCTAAGATTGAGAAGCTCTTGTAGTAGCCCTAGTCTGAGGCACCTCAAACTTTGGGTTAGAATGAACATTAAGAGCCTCAAATGACCCACTAAGCAGAGTCTGATTGTCATCTGAGTGCTCAGTATCCATAGGCCCATCAATAAGTTGCCTTTAAAGTCTTTAACTACTGCAAGTTTACTTTTAGGGGACATGATATCTGAAAACAAGCATAAAAGTACCAAAATCAGCCCCAAACATCCAACAAATGAAAGATAAGAAGAAAAGAAAATCATAAGACAAAGTAACTTGGATCAGTTGCAGATAGATGATACGAGAGCTTGGTATGACTCGTAGTTGTGACTATGAGTCATAGTGAGATCCCGTAAACAATGGGTGCACAACAATATTAAACTAAAACTAAATACGAGGCACAGTCTGGGATGACCCCAAAAAGTGCTCAAAAATGTGCCTTTGAAGTGTTCAGAATCATAATTTCTATATATCTAAAAATTCGTTCGTTATTTCAAAAATCTGACTTTATATTCTTGTTCAAGGGGAAAATTGTGTGGGGAATGGGTCTACCCTAAATTTCAGAGCGACCATAGCAAAATTTGAAATTTAAAAGTTGCAATTTCCATTGATATTTATGTATCACTTTTGTGACACGCTAGTGCCTTAAAACTGGTGCAGTTTATTTACGGTCCAAGACTTTTAAGTCTTGGACCTAAAGGTCCCCATGCATAAAAATGCCTATTCTTAACCTTATTTCACCCTCATATCAACCAAAATATTCCGTAATACTCACTCAAACACTTAGACTAATATTTCTCTCAAGATTTAAGTCCCAAAACCTCTTACGGGTCTAAGGATTTCCTTCAAGCTCCAAGTCTCCATTTTCAATTATCATCAAGAGTTTCTCCCAAAGCTAAGGCATGTAGGTTTCTCTCATGGGTTCCTTTCTCCTATGATGACCAAGTTTTCTTTTCCTCAAATTGCATAATTTAAAGTTGATTTATTTATCGGTCTTGATTATTATGAAAATCACTGCACACTATGTTTGAGCCTATGAAATTGTGATTGTTTTATATTGCATGGTCTTACACTAGCACTACACACCCTCTAAGTGTTTGATAAAATATTTGGATGTGGTTTCTTGAGAAAATGTCTGGATGTGGTCTAAAGCATGAGATATGATATGAATGACTATATGATGATCACAAGATCTTGTGCATATGATCTATTCTATATAAAGTGTTGCATTAGACCATGCCCAATCTAGGGGGGACTAGGAGCCTAGGTAACTAAGTTAAGGGGTTAGTATCTCAAACACCAGAGTGGTAGGTGAGATTGCCACTAACTTAGTTGAGGGTTTGTACCTCACACACCAGGGTGATAGGTGAGATCATCACTAACCTAGTTGAGGGTTTTTTACCTCACATACCAGGGTGATGGGTGAGATAATCACTAACCTAATTGAGGGATTTATACCTCACACACAAGTGTAATGGGTGAGATCATCACTAAACTAGTTGAGGGGTTTGTATCTCACATACCAGGGTGATGGATGAGATCATCATCAGCCTACCAAGGGGTTTGTACTTTGGAATTCTAGCTTGTTCTCTTCTACACATATGATATTCTATATAAGCATGAGTTATTTAAGCATGATTTAGTTTAGCATTGGTCATACATGTCATATTGTTATACTATGCCTATTGCCTATTGTTATGCATCTTGATTATGATGCCTATCTCTTGTTGTATTGTATCCTATATACTTAGTACATTTAAATGTACTAATGCATACTCTTGCCTAAATGATATCACCATGTAGGAACCAGACCCCAAGTTGATCATCCTCCTCCTCCATGTGGCTAATTAGGTACTACTCAAGCTAGTTGGTGAGTCCTCCATTCCAGGGATGTTTATCTATGTTTCTCTTATTATGTATTGAGACACTCTTCTTTATGTTGTATCTTGACTATGAGGGTGAGCTCGGTTGCTTTGTCTTGGTCCCCCTATTATCTATGTATTAGAGGTGTTTGTTGGACATGCTATGTATCTATGATATGAGCTTTGACTCTTTATCTCTCTATTATGAAGTTATGCAATCTTTCCCCTTAATCCCATTGCCCTTATTTCTACTCTTTATGTCTTTTATATGCTTTCACTACCAATGATGTATAATGATAAGTTAAGAGGCTTATTTGGTGTTTCTTCAGGTTTTTCGTTCTCCATGTCTCGTCTAGGCCCTAGGGTTGGATTGTGACACAGCTGCGACTCATAGCCATGGCTATAACTCGTATACTAGTTCCGTATAAGGTTCTAAGGACAAAATTTAGGACAGGCATGAGTCTAAGAAACCCAACTACGGTCCATAGAGGACTCTACGACCCGTAGGTGGGTTTCATATGATAAGTACAAAGGGATTCTAAGTCAATGTCACTTCTTATGAGAGGCAATTATGACTTATAGACTTATCTAAGAGTTGTAAAATACTCCCACAGCGGTAAGTTGTTAGGACCCGTAACTTAACTTAAACCCCAAAAGTCCTTAATTGGCTCGATTTAATAAAGTTTGGGACCGAATGCA
>JAOTQJ010181039.1:0-16072 GCA_025642045.1 Solanum sejunctum
ACTATTCATGGATTTTTAAAGACTCAAAAGTTATGGATGGAGATAACTTAGCATAATTGTCGCACGTAATGAACATAGGTCCCATTTAGGCTTTTTCACCTAATGTTACGGGCATTTGCGACGTCCAATAATATACATTCCTTTAACATACTCAACTATTTCACATTTTTAACAACTTGTAGGTTCTACATACCCAAGAGTCAAAATATAAATACAATTTTTATAAAAGTACCAAGGAGTGGACACAACATATATTTGGACCCAAATTGTGAAAGAAAAGGAACTTTTCAAACATAAGATGTTGACCCAACTTAACTAATTCATACCAAGAGATAGAAATCTTTACATACCTCGATTCCTTTCTTCAACTAACTTCAAAGCAAGACCAATCCCCTTTATGCTTTCAAATGTCCAATGTCTACACAAATTATGATAACGCTAATGATTAACAACCATATCAAGTTTTAAATCCTAACTCTCTAATTCCAAATTTTATAAACGTTTCGGCAGCATCTTCCCTTAAAATACGCTATCACAAGAATTCAACTCGGCTCAAATAATCAATCAACAACAACAACCACAACCTACAACATCAATAAACCTTATCCAATACCATCACAACATTAAAACACCATAAAATGCTATTGCGACATAATTGGTAAAATAGGGCAGCATTTATACAAACACATATCTACCATATTCAAGCCTTCCTATATACTTCAAGAACTATAATACATCACTCCAACGCTGAACGCAAACCCCCAACGCTAAAACATAACGTTACACTTCCCATGGGGTCCAATTCGAGCTAGCCCTCATGTATACATTGACATACTTTTCCCAACACTTCTTTCACCCCACAAAGACTATTTTCATAACAAATAAACATAAATATAGGACTATACATCCATATATCATCATATGCAACTTGTCCTCAATTTCAACCCCAAATTCAAAATTCATAATTCAACTAACAATCAACCCTTTTTTCAGGTTTTACCTTCATTATAACGCACCCCTAACATACCCATAAGCTTTAATTAACATAAATGAGGCTAGAAATTAACATACCTTTCAAGCTTCTTACTAGATCCAAACCTTCCGAGCTGTTAAACCAAGCGTTTCCTTGACCAACTAAAGCCTGTACGCCACTTAGGGGATCCAATATACCAAGCTTGAAGCGTCAAATAATCAAAAGATAGAAAAAAAAGAATTTTTGTTCTCTTTTACTGTAGCAAGCCAAGATCTTGCTTTCCTTGTTCTAAATTGTTTTCCTAAGTGTAGAATTCCCTCTTGTGCAAGAGATAAACTCACACACATATATATATAGACTCAAGTCCCACACATAGACCAATAAGAATTAGCCACACACATGACCCCATAACAATTTAATCTTAAGGATTAAACTTAGAACAAAATTAACATTTGGTCCCAAACTTTTCCAAATCAAACCAATTAAGGTCTTACGGGTTCTAACTTATATGGTCTAACAAAAAGGGACCATGACTCAATCCCACATACCTTATATAACTTAGAAGAATTAAGAAGGTTTCACGACCCAAGCCTAGGGCCTAGGTGACATGGCAAATAGGGAACCCTAAGGGACCCCAAACAAGCCTCTTAGCATATCGTTCACAAATCCTTGATTGCGGAAGCAAAATAAACATCACCAAGTGATATAATTAAAAAGGGAAGTAGGACTAAGGGATATTTTTCATAATAATAGTGCATAATAAAAGTCAAGCTCAAAGCATAGACAACCATAATATAATATCCAATGACACCTCTACATAGAATTGTGCGAGGGCCAAGACACTTCTCGGGCTCACCCTTCAAATTATAAGCATCAAAACATAATAAGAATGTCTTAACATAGAATGAATGAAAATTAGATATTGTCCTCAGATTTAAGGACTCACCAAAAAATTCTTCAAATGAACCGAACTAACCATATATAGGAGAATGATCAATAGGAGATCTAGTTCCTACATGGTGATATTATGTAGGTATAGATTATCTATTAGTACATTTGAATATAGTAAGTATGTGGGGAGCAATGCATCTAGACATAAACCATAATATTCAAAATGTATATTCATAATTAATAGATATATAATCTCAATATGACATGTATGATCAGTGCTTCTAATAAGATATGCTTGTAAAATCATTTAACTTGCATAGTACAGGTGACCGAACATGACACCCCCTCGGTACAGGAGATCGAGCATTACACCCCTGGGTGAAATGTGTTCTTCTTTCCAAGGAAAATCAAATATGATAACACGAACTAGATGGATCCACTAGTATAGCAAGGGCAAAATATATAATCCTATGGTGGCACATAGTTTAGAGACTAAAGACTTTATATAAGAATACCTTGTGTCAGGTCCCTATCTTAAGCCTAAATTGGTGCTAAGTCTAATCTCACGGAATACTTGAAATAATCATAACTTGAATAACTTATAACAAACATGATAACTTGACATGAGTAGCTCATAACATTCTTGACCTCTACTAGTGAGTCTAACTTGAACATGAGAGTAAATAATATCACACATGATCCCTTGCCTTGATATGAATGGCTCACAATATGTTAAAATCTTGAAATAGGGCTCAACTTAATACTTGTAATGATAGATACTTTTCTTGAATTCAATACATGCTTGGAATCCCTTAATCATCATGAACTCACTTGACTTATAAATCATGTAATAGTTCATCAATGACTTGAGAATTCTTCTCATATAATTTTATCAAAGACATGGTGGGTTCATGATACTTGTCCAAAATTACGCAACTCAAGAGTAAAATAAGAAGAGTAAACTCAATTCAAATCAACCCACCAATATTATAGTAAAACTCTCATTTAGGTTATCTTGAAATCCATCACAAAAGCTCATAACAGTTCATAGTTTCATAACTCAAATCATGCATAGTCTCAATAGACAAAAATCAATTCATCGAATAAGCTTCAAATAGATATTCATGCATAATCAATCAATACTTGATAAAACCCCAACACATTTAATATTCATATTTCATAATAAAAAATACTCATAAGTAATACAACTTAAAATCATGCAATTTTAATAAAAAGAGAAAGTTGGGCTCCATGGGTGAAAGGATCCATGGATGAAGACCCACATATCTTAAACTTTGAATTTCTTGGAATGAACTTGAAGGAGACTTGAAGCTTGAGATAAGTTCTTGAGTTCCAAAATTAAGCTGGAAATGTTTGAATTTATATGAGAGATTCTATAAAGTCTTGGAGAGGTTTTAGAGAGGGTTTTGTGAGTTATAGAGTTGAAAAATGGCTAAGTATGATAGTTTTCACGTTAAATGGGTATGGGGCTATTACCCCAATGCCCTTGGATGAAATGAGAAAACCAAAAACAATTTTACATCGGTCCTGTCCAGTCTACGATATAGACCAAACATGGAGGACAACTTACACTAGTCCACATCCTAAGCATGTCGCAGCCTGGGTGCGGACAGACATTGGAAACTAGGAAATTAGCGAAAATTATTTTTTGCTGTGGGTCTTCTATAATCTGGGTTATACCCATTTCACACTGAATTTTTCCCCTCGATCAAGAATACCAGAGTTTCAAAATCATGAATAAATTTTGAGATATATGAAAATTATAATTATGGAGTTTTCCAAAGCACATGAGGGTGTTTCAGAAGGAATTGATTTGAGAGAAGAACCTCCCTTTCAGCTTCAAGTAGAATCTTCAATGGTACATTTGAGATGAATTCTTAGAAGAGAGAAATTCTAAAGTTCTAAGTGTAATGAATAAATTTAAAAAAGAAGAAAGAGTATAGGTTTTTTCAGGGGCTTAAGCTAGGTTAGAAAGTCACAAATGACACTCAGAAATCACCAAAATCATAAGAAAGCCATTAATTAAACAAGTACTAAAAAGTTCCCAAGTGGCCCGTGAAAGGTCATCATGGTCCTTGAAACATACCACGGACCATACAAGAATCTGTGCTAAGGGTCTTCAGACACTTAGCCAAATTTATGACTGAGGACATTTCCACTAACGTTTCATGGTTCATTTAAAGGTACAGTGATCCTACAACGGTTCATACAAATGACCCAAGTTGTGAGACAATAATTTTATACTTAGAACCATATTTTAGGATGAGAGCTTCATTAAACACCACACTATGACTCATGGTGGGTACCACAAGATCCCACCATGGTTCGTGATGGGTTGCATGACCCATAAAATGGCCCTTGGTGGTTGCCTTAGCCAATATCTTGGGACGGCCAGTGGTGAGGACCATGGGTTGTGGGAGGTGCCTTAGAGGGACATCAAGCCTAACATCCTTTCTTAATCCACATGAATTCATACATAAGCATCCCCTATGGGTCATACACCTCCGGAAACATGATTTTATGCATCAATAAAGACTCACGAGATCCGGGTCCTTATATGTCAGGTGGAACTCCATCAATTTGCATACATCTTTATATAACATAAATGGCCTACATAGATCCACTAGCCTAGCCTAGAGTGGCAATTATAGTGGTACGTAATTAGGCGACACTAAGATTCATATCTAGTGGGTCATGCCTCAATTAATGGAATTTACTCAATCTCAACAATTATCTCGGTGCTAAGTCATCCCACAAAATCTTTAAAATATGTATCTAGTAATTTTATGACACTTAGATTCATAAATAGAAAGTCATTAAAGTAGCTTGAACTCAAGGAACCACCAAGTGAGAATTGTCCTTTCATCTTGGGGACCTTTCTTAAACATGTTTAGGGTAATTGTTAATATGCTTATATCTTTGTAAAATCAAAATTATTTTTCTTGAATACCTTAATCATCACTATAAGCATGCAAAGCTTTACTTGAAACTAGGTGGGCTAAGCTTTTAAATTGGGACAATCATAAATCATAAACCATACATAATTCATAACAATATACCATTTAAAACAAGTAAAATATCCAACACTTCATCAATAACAAAATTCATCATTGGGGTCATCTTCAATAACTTAAATACATTTAAATGATTTGTAAAAGTCATAGAATATCATTGGGATAATTTATTTATATTTATCATAAAATCGTCATTAACATGTATATTAACTAAATGGAACTTAAAGAAAAAGTAAAATACATTATGAAGGATTTTGTGGGTGAAAGGAGACCAAATCAAACTCAAATAACTTGAAAAGCTTGGGAAAAATGAACTTAAAGCCTTTTGGAAGAATCTTGAAACCCTAGCCTTGGCTTGACCTTTTCGAGAGAGAGTATTTGCCTTAGGAAATTTTATGAATAAAGGAGAGTGAAAAGAATAGGAGTTCGTTAGGGTTTAAGGTTTGATTTTAGTTCCTTAGGATCCTAAAAACAACATAATATAGGAATAAAATTTGTGAAAATGAAAAAATTACTCTTTATCAAAACTGCTCGAATGAAACTACGAAAGCAGAATCATAGTCCTGTCTATCCTATTAACTTTTCCCAAACTTTAGAAACCATTTTTCTGACCCAAGTCCATGAAACTCCTTTTAAGGACCATCCTTTAACCTACGACTCGTAGTTGGATTCATAGAATCCTTCCACATTTAGCCAAATTCTTTTGGACTGTATAATGGTCTACGGGTTGTGCTTTTAATCATAGATCACCTTTCAGCAAACTCTAAATTTTTTTCATGTTTGAGACTATCATATATGACCCTATCTATGATCTATCACTATTTCTACGGGTTGTCATAGGGTACATGGTTACCGCACACTTAGAATTATTTTTCCTTTCCTGGACTTAATGTTCAAGAGCTGACCTAGGGCCATAACTCCATCTATGGGGCGCACATAAGACTCATAAAATTGATCCAGTTATTTAATCCAACTATTTTTCGACTCTTAGGCTCCTAAACTAGGGGTCATTACAGGGTCATTGTCACTATGTTGGCTCTAGCCGTGTCTACTCTAGACAACCAAGCTATTGCTTCTCCAAATGCTTTTACTATAACTTCTCAGGTGAGAGACTTTGCAATAATGTAACCTTCAGAGTGCTATGGTTCTAAGGTGGACAAAGATCCACAAGAGTTTTATGATGAGGTCTACAAAGTCATGGAGATTATAGATGTGATACTCGAGGAGAAAGCTGAGTTGGTGGCTTACCAATTCAAAGGATTTACTCTAGTTTGGTTCACACAATGAAAGTTCAAAAGCTCTGAGGAAAGCAAAATTGGATATGAGTGTTCAAATCTGCATTCTTTAAGCTTTTCATCCTACTTGAATTGAGGGAAGCTAAAGAGATGGAATCAGAACCTTAATTAGGGTTTTATGAGAGTGAGGGAGTATGTCTTCATGTTCACAAAGTTGTCCAAGTATGCTCCTTCTTCAGTAGCCAACCTTAGAGCCCTTATAAACAAGTTCATTTTGAGTGTGTATAACTTGGTGAAGACCGAGTACAGAATAACAATTCTTATGAAAGAGATGGATATTTCTCAGCCCATAACTCATGCCAAGCAAATCAAGATTGAGAAGCTTAAAAATATGTGGATAAGGGTGTCTAAAAAAGCTCATCTTGAAGGGGAATTTTCATATGACAATTACAATGGTGTCATGTCCAACAAGGTCAAAAGTTATCTAAAAAGATGCTACTCCAAGTTTTGATAGGGATTGGGTGCCTACTCCTGTGTTTTAAGGTGATAGTGCTAAGGCTAGTGGAGCTACTATTATTAAGTGTCCCAAGTATGGGATGAGTCATGTTGGTGAATTCAAGGGTTTGTTTGGGTTGTGGGAAAATGGGGGCTCAAGATATACAAATGTCATAATATTGCTACTAAAGGGAAGGAAGGGAATTATCAAGTCCAAATAGTTCAATGAGATCAAGTACAACAAGGTTCCCGAGCTTAAGGAAGTGGTCTACATAGTAATTGATTCTATGACTTGCATAATAAGCAAGAGGTGGAGGAGTCCTTCGATATGGTTACGGGTATGTTAAGAGTCTTTGATCTTGATGTGTATACTTTGCTTGGAAAATAGGTGTGAATATGCCTTTTTTCATTCCTTATTTTCCATAAAGTTTGATGTGTTTACCAAAGTTTTGCTAGAGCCATATTCAATTAATACTATTGTTGGTGAGTCAGTCCCTACAAACAAAGTCTATAAAAATTATCCCTAGTCGGTCTTGCATAAAGTCTTTCCTTGTGATCTTGTTGATCTTGATATGACCAATTATAATGTTTATTTTTGGTGTGGATTAATTGCATGCACCATATACCTCTATTGATTGTATAACCCATAGGGTATAAAATGACAAGACCCTAATGAATCTATTCTTGAGTGGAAAAAAATGAATTTGGTGTTCAAGGGTAAGTTCATTTCTTATGTAATGGATAAGAAGATTATTTCTAAGGGGCACATATATCATGTTGTCGAATTATAGATGTTGAGTCTAAAGTTTCCACCCGTGATTTGGTTTATATTATTAATGAGTTCCCCAATGACTTACCCAATATTCTTCTCAAAAGCGACATTAACTTTGGCATTGACCTTTTACCCAATACTTAAACTATTTTCGTACCACCATATCAAATGACTCTGGTAAAGTTGGAAAAATTGAAGGAACAATTGAGGGACTTACTTATTAAGGGGTTCAAAAGGCCTAGTGTGTCTCTATAGGGTGCTCCTGTATTATTTATATGAAAGAAGTATGGTGCACTTCGTTTGTGTGTAGATTATTAGAAATTAAACAAGGTCAGCATAAAAAATAAGTATCTACTTGCAAGGATAGATGTCCTATTTGATCAACTACATGGCATAAGCTTCTTCTCCAAAATTAATCTTCATTCAGGAATCACTACTTGAGGGAAGGAGGATGATATTCCAAAGATGGTAGTTAGAACCCAATATGGTCATCTTGAATTTTTTGTTATGTCATTTGGGCTAAAAATGTTCCTGCAACTTTTATGGACTTGATAAATAGGGTCTTTAAATCATATTTGGACATGTTAGTGGTTGTTTTGTAGATAATATGTTGGTCTATTCACAGGATGTAAAGAAATATGAGGAGTATTTTGTTGCAAACATTGAGAGTCAGTTAACCTTTTACCATGTTTAACAAGTGTGAATTTTGTTAAGGGAAGTGAAATTTTTTGGCCACATTATTCTGGGTGATGGTATTAATGTTGCTCAAAAGAAGATAGAGGCAGCGAGGAATTGGCCTAGATCATTATCTCCTTCCAACATTAGGAGCTTTTTTGGGATTGGAACATTATAGCAGATTTGTTGAAGGGTTTTCTTCCATTGTCTCTCTTTTGACTAAGTTTATCCAAAAGAAGGTGATGCATCATATATAGTGTTGTTTATTTTGACATTGTCCAAAGGTCCAGATCTGTTTGTTGTTTATTATGACTCCTGACATTTAGAGTTGGGTTATGTTTCATTGCAACATGGGAAGATCATTACCTATGCCTCAAGGTAATTGAAAGTACATAAAAGGAACTACCCGACTCATGAACTTGAATTGGTGTCCGTAGTATTTACATTAAAGATTTGGCATCACTATCATTACAGGGTGCAGTTGACATATTCATCGACCACAAGAATTTTTAGTATATATTTAGCCAAAGGGATTTGAACCTAAGTAAAGGAGGTGGTTGGAACTTCTTAAGGATTATGACATGAGTGTGATGTATAAATCCAAAAAAGCTAATGTTGTGGACCATGCACTTAGTAGAGTATCTATGGATAACATTATACGTATTGAGGGTGGAAAGAAAGAGTTAGTCAAAGAAATGCACCATTTGACTCATTTAATTTGGGTGTGAGGTTGAATGGTTCAAACAATGGTGGTCTACTTGTACAAAATGAGGTAGAATCATCTTTGATAGTAAAGGTTAAAGCAAAGCAAGAGATGGATCCTACATTGCTTGAGTTGGAAATATTGTTAGTTGATAAGAAGATTGAGGTCTTCTCAGAAGGAGGCGATGGAGTTCTTTATTATGAAGGTTGTTGTGTGTTCCAAATATTGATGGTCAAAGGGATAAGACACTAGAGGAAGCTCATAACTCTTGATATTCTATTCATAAAGGATACACCAAAATATATAGAGACTTGAGAGAGGTGTATTAGTGAAATGATATGAAAATTGATATAACAAGGTGTGTCACAATATGTGAAAGTTGTCAGTAATCAAAAGTTGAACTCCAAATATTGGGTGCTTTAGCCTAAGATATTGATATTCCTACTTTGAAATCGAAGGAGGTGAATATTGACTTTAATATAGGTTTACCAAGGTCTCAAAAACAATATGACTTAATATGGGGTGGTTATAGATAGAATGACAAAATCGACCTACTTTTGTCTGTGAAGACTTCTTATGGTGTTGAGGATTATGCTAAAGTTTATATCAAAGATTTGGTAAGGTTTCATTGGATTCTATTGTCTATCATATCGGACCATGGAACTCAATTTACTTTACATTTTTAGAAGTCTTCCCAAAAGGGCCTTGGTACTAAGGTGAAGCTAAGTACCTCTTTCCACCTATAAAATGATAGGCAAGCCTATGTTTTAGATTTGCCAATGGTGTTTTCTATCATTCCTCTAGTGTTTCATGTGTTGATGTTGAGAAAATTCATAGGTGGTCCATATTTTATTGTTCCATTAAAGGATGTGACTATTGAGATGAATTTGACTTATGAAGAGGTATAGTTGAAATTTTGGACCAGCAAATGAGAGGCTAAGGAATAAGGCAATGGGATCCGTTAAAGTGTTAAAGAAGAACCAACAAGTTGAGATGCTACTTGGGAAGCAGAAGCAGACATGATGAAATGATATTCTTACTCTTTCCTTCAATTCAAGCCTAAGGTACCTGAATATGAACTATTCTTCTAAATTCTTATATATGTATTTTTATATATCATATTGCTTACATATATGATCATAAGACTATTTTCACATGATATTTAATACAAAAATATAATGATTAAATGAAATTAATATTTTAAGTTGCATTTACACATGCAAATTGGGTTATTGGCTATGTTTCTTCTCTATTTAAGCTTGCTTTTGTTTCATTCAATAGCGAATCATTATAAAGGGGAGATGGTGTAACACCCTGTATGCTGGAAAAAATTGATAAGGTTTCAGAAAAATTAAAACTAGACTAATATTGCAAGCCCATATAGGGCTCATGGTTTGCTTTATGGATCTTAGACAGACTTCTTGGTTTGATCGAGGACTTGGTACAATTTTAAACACTAAAAGTTGGTAAACAAAGGAACTCTATAAGTCATTTTAGAATTATGTATAACCCCTCCCAAAATGCTTTAGAATGTCTTCACAACAAGTGTCTTGCATAATGCGTCATTTGTACTCTTTTTAGCAAATCCGATGCCAAATTATTGATCAGGGGACAAAATCACGCAATAAAGTGGTCTCATTGGATTTTTAGGTCAATCGTATTGAAAAATATTTTTTTATAATATTTTGCATTTTCAAAAGCATTCCCAACCTCTCTGCATCGCGGAGAGGGTTCATTTCCTTATAAAATGACCTGAACTCATCTCAGGGGCAAAACAGGTGAAAACTGGACTTCGTCCGAAAATGACCTCTGTCAATACAAGTTCGCATCATACCATTATTTGACAATAGTTCAAATATTTCTGTACAATTTTAGTATTAAGTGAGAACGCTTTGAACATTTTTCTAACCACTATTAAGTGAATTTAGACAGTTTTTATGACCAAGTTCACTCTATAAATTGCCCTAACCTCCAAATTGACCCCATTTTTTTTATCAATTGTAACATTAGAAAAATTCTCTCTCTAGAAAAATACTCTCACGGCTTTTTTCTCCATCAAGAAAAGACTCAATTGAAGACCAACTTAAGTACTCCATTTTCTCTTCAAATCCCGAGGCAATTATCTATAGTTATGTGAGTTTTCATCCATATAATGCTTTCTTCTACTAACTCCTTCTGAATTTTATATTTTTACCTAATTTCAAGTATGTAAATTCTATGGGTCTTCTCAACTATTACTCAATTTCTTCAATCATGATTTAGATTATATCTATTGATCAATCCCAATGCAAATTCATGTCAATTACATAAAATCTATAGTCTTTCTATGAATTCTCTTAAAGTCTATAAAGGGCTCATGATTTCTTAATTGGTCTTAATAAATTATCATCCAATTGCATGTATTTTTATTCAATTCTGATCTATTTATTCTATTAAGTGTGGATTATTATCAAATTGCATGATTTTACATGATTTTGGTTCAACTAACTATGAACCCATGCTATTCCCTAATTTTCTATGACTAAGTTATGTTTCATAAATATGATTCTAAAGTATGAAAGTATGATGTGATGATGATGATGATGATAACAAGGATGATTTAAGACCCTAATGTTGGTAAAATGAAGTACGCCCACGCTATATACAAATTTATGCTGATGGACTATTCCTATGATATGATATATTCTCATGAGGTAATGATACGTATTTTACAAACTATGAAAGTATTATTTTGATAAAATATAAATTATGATGATGTCTAGTTATATACATTATTATGTATTCTGTAGGATATGATTTAGCATGGAGAGAACCTTGGTAGATTCCATTATCCTATAACTATGTGCCATCTTAAGTTTATGATTATGTTCTTTATTCCTAACTATCAAATACATATAACTTCATGATGTAACACTCACCGTGCTAGGATAGAGCCTAAATAGTAGGGTCTTTATGGACATATGATTCTCACCGTGATAGGATATAGCTATAGGGTGAGGGTTGAGTCTACCTTAGCAAAGTAGGCTCCTCTTTCACTTGATATAGAGGGAATATTGATATTTCATATAATCTTCTGTATGGTCTTATTTTCGGTTATGGTCATATTTCCACATATGTATATCTACTAGGTTATGAATTATTTTATTATTTTTTCATCCATAGTTTTAAAGATGCATTGGTCATTCATATCTTGTCCCTACTCCATTGGTATGTCTATGTATATTGCTATTATTTATAATGTTTATTGATGCATTGCATGCTTACATACTTAGTATATTCCAATGTACTAACGCATCCTATTTGCCTATATGATATCACTATGTAGGGACGGACGATGATACCACTCCTAATTATTGTGGCTATATTTTTTACTCTACTTGTGAAGACTTGGTGAGTTTCCATGCTTTGATGACAAGCCCTTATGTTCTTTCTTATGTTGATGTTGGTAAGACACTTTGTACTTTCTTATCTTGAGAGTGAGCTAGTAGCATGTTCTTGACCCCTATCAAGATCTATGATGTAGAGGCATGCTTAAACCTATATTGATGTAATTCCTTTTAATGGAAAGTGTTGGCTCCTATGTTTTAGCTTGTATAAAACTATGTTTGCACTTGGTTACTCTTATGATTCCTTATTTACCTTATGTATGCTTTTGATATGAACAACAAACTTGGATAGGGAGCCTTTGGGTGTCATATTTTTCGTGTCACAACTTGGCCTAGGTTCAGGTTATGATAAACTAGGAATATTGTTTGGCTTATACTTATGCCAAACAAATAAAGAATGTGAAGCTTCAAAGGATGAAGATAAGGGAGTCCAAAAGGGCCTATTTTGATAGTAGTTTTTCATATACTATGTCTGGCAGTGGTCATCTTCAACAAGGCCAAGGGTCGTTCAAGGGTGCTAATAAAAGGGTTTACTAGGGATAGGGTACCTACCCCTAAGGTTCGTTGTCACGACCAAAGCCTAGGTCCTAGATGTGCCACAACGAATGAGTAACCTAATGGGACCCCAAACAAGCCTCTTAGCATATCATTCACATGTTTTTGGTCGCAGAAGAAAAATAATCATCAACAAGACATAATTAAAAAGGGAAGTGGGACTGAAGTCTTTGATATTCATAAAAGCATAAAAGAGTCAAGTTCATAACATATGCATATATAATATGCAACAACACCTCTAACTTACAATGGAGTGGGGGCCAAGACACTTCTCGAGCTCACCCTCATAATAATAAGTATTCAACATGGGAAAGAATCTCAACATAACATGAAATAAGTAGATATTGTCCTTGGAAGTGAGGAATCACCAAACCTTTCTCTTAGAATTGAACTAGCCATATGGAGGAGGAGGATCAAAAGGAGTTTCGGTACCTACACAGTAATATCTTGTAGGCATAGACTATGCGTTAGTACGTTTGAATGTACTAAATATGTGGAGTGCAATGCAACAAGGACATAAGTCAATATATTCAAAATGCATAATCATAATCAAAGACTATGTAATCTCAATATGGCATGCATGATCAATGCTTGTAATAAAACATGCTTGTAAGTCATTCAACTTGCATAATACATAATACATAATACATATATGGGAAGAGACCTTAACCGACATAGACCAAGTAAGCTACTACTTGGAATCCAAAGTAGGACACCCCCTTGGTAAGGTGATCAAGGTATGTCACCCCCTTGAAAAGGTGATCGAGGCATGTCACCCCCTCAACAAGGTATGGTCTACTTGCCATGGTAAACCATACAATGAATGAATAATCTAAGGTATTTCACCCCTTCATCAAGGTGATTGAGGCATGTTACCCCCTCAACAAGGTGTGCTATAAGTAGATGGATCCACTAGAAATCCATAAGAGAGAATATATATAATCATATGTTGGCACATAGTTTAGAGTCTAAAGACCTCATATAAGGACCCCTTGAGTCGAGCCCTCCTCTTAAGCCTCAATCGATGCTAAGTCTAATCCCGCAAAATACTTGAAATTATCATAACTTTATTAATAATATGAGTACTTATAAGAGACATGATAACATGACATAAGTAGCTCTTTAGCATGCTGTACCTCTATTAGTGAGCCTAACTTGAACAGGAGGATAAAATAATAATCATGTTTGATCTCTCCACTTGACATGAGTGGCTCGCTAGAGGGTAAAATCTTTAGATAGGGATTAACTTGATACTTGTAAAATCATAGATACTTTTCATGAATTTAATACATGCTTTAAAGAACTTTATCGTCATGAAGTCACTTGACTTATAAATCATGTAATATATCATCAATAACTTGAGAATTCTTGTCATGTCATTTTATCAAACACATAGTGTGCTCATGATATTAGTTCAAAATCATGCAATTTAAGAGTAAAACAAGATGAGTAGACTTAATGCAAATCAACCCACCAACATTGTAATAAAACCCTCATTTAGGGTGTCTTGAAATCCATCACAAAAGCTCATAGTAGCTCAAATCATGCATAGTCTCAATAGACAAAACCAATTTATGGAATAAGATTGAAATAGATATTTATGTATAATCAATCAATACTTAATGAATACCCAACATACTTTGTGCTCATAATTCATAATAAGAGATTCCCATAGGTAATACAACTTGAAATCATATAATTTTTTAAAAAAGAAGGAGGTTGGGCTCCAAGGGTGAAAGGACCCGTGGATGAAGATCCATAAACCTTAAACCTTGAAGTCATTGAAATGAACTTAAAGTAGACTTAGAGCTTGAAATGAGTCCTTGAATTCAAAAATTGAGCTTGAAATCCTTAGATTTGAAGGAGAGAGTTGATAGAGTCTTAGAGAGGTTTTAGAGAGGGTTTTGTGAGATATAGAGTTGAAAAGTGACTAAGTGTGAGAGATTTCACGTTTAAGTGGGCATGACGCTATAACCCCAATGCACTTAGGCGAAATAAGAAAACTAAGGAAAATATTACACTGGTCCACCCTAGGCGCTATAAGGACCTGATGTGGAGTTCAAAATATGCAATAGTGCACCCCAGGCGCATCACGCCCTGGGCGTGGGCAACCACTAGAAATCGTAAAATTAGCGAGAATTATTTTTTCCTACGGGTATTCTAAAATTTTTGGTTATACCTATTTCCTACTCAAATTTGCCCCCAATCAAGAATATGAATTCATCTTTTTTGAAATCACACACAGATTTTGAGATATATGAAAATTACAAATATGGGGCATGTGTTTTAATATCTCCCTTGGGAATATTCGTCCCTGACTATCAAAGAAACGTGTGTAAGAGAAGCAATTATGAAGATTTCATCCCAAAACAAATGTAACACATGCGCTTAAAAATAATTTTCAAAAATATCAACATGAATGGCAAAATGACCATAAACTTGTTACCATAAACATGAATGCATGCAAAATGACATGAGGGTTAAATCTTAAGACTTGAAATCATTGATGGGACTTAAGTTATTACCTTCGGCTTTAGTAGAGTAGAAGAGATATGGGTATGACGTTTTTATGTCAGCCTTGGCTTCTCATGTGGCATTTTCAACTTGTTGATTCCTCCAAAGGGCCTTGACAGAAGCTACATCTTTGTTCCTGAACCTCTTCACTTTCCTATCTAATATTTCCACCGGGACCTCATCATACATCAAATTATCTTCTATAACACCTACAACCTCTAAGGGCACTATAGCATTTGGGTCACTCACACACTTCCTCAACATGGACACATGGAATGACCGGGTATACCATATTCATCTTCACAGGTAATTCTAACTCATATGCAACCTTGCCAACTCTCCTCAAAACCCAATGAGGACATACAAACCTTGGGCTCAATTTTCCTTGCCAAACCCTACCACACCCTTCATGGGTGATATTTTCAAGTAAATCCAATCACCAACTTTAAACTCAAGATCTCTTCTCCTCACATCGGAGTAGGACTTTTATCTGCTTTGGGCTGTCTTCAACCTCTTCCTTATCAACCTCACCTTCTCTGAATCATCCATAACAAAATCCGGACCTAGAAATGCCATCTTCCTCACATCAAACCACCCAACCAGGGATCTATAATACTTACCATACAAAGCTTCAAAGGGAGCCATCACAATGCTTGAGTGGTAGCTATTGTTGTAGGAAAATTCAATAAATTAAAGATGTTCATCCCAACTACCCTTAAACTCTAAAACCCAAGCCCTAACCATATCCTCAAAGGTTTGGATAGTCCTTTCGGCTTGACCATCCACTTAATGATGAAAAGCCATGCTAAGCTTGACCTTGGTACCAAGACCCCTTTGG
>JAOTQJ010181050.1:0-23172 GCA_025642045.1 Solanum sejunctum
ACCTTAACTTATGCCATGTCCGTCATAACTTTTTCAATTGAACGATTTACTTCGATTGAATTAATTACGGGGTCTAACAATAACTTCATAACAATACTATCCCAACACAAAATAGCTCAATTCATAAACTGATTTCGAAAAATTAAATTTAAAGTTTACCCACAAAAATAAAAATAATAATTTCATTTACTTGTTCACACTATAATACACAAAAGAATATTTCTAATATGCTAATTTTAACAATAAAAGTAAAATCGGCAAGCAAACAATTTATAAAATTTAAAAACATAAAATAACTAAATAATACTAAAGATGAAGAAAGAATAAAGAAAAAATTAGTTACCTTACCTGTGGCGAGGAGGAAACGACTAAGAGGCAGCGGCGCCGACGGCCGGAAGATGGTCGGGGATGGAGGTCGACGACTAGTATGGGGCTGTTAAGATTTTTTTAGAGAGGATATGAGTGTTTAAAAGGTGTAAAATTAATTAATGTCGGGGGTTTTTATTTATACATGCCTAGGGGCGATGGACGACGTCGTTATGTTCGTCGCCCTTCATTAAACTTTATTGATCGTTAACTAAAAAAGCGATGAAATGGGCGATGCTGTCCGTTACTTATATTTTATTAAAATATTAATATAATAAATATATTTACGGACATCATCGCATTGTCCGTCGTAATTTTTAAAAACTTTTAAAAAATATATAGATATATATGCGACGGACGAAGTCACTTTTATTTAAAATAATTATTTATTAAAATTAAAAAAGGCAAAAAATTCTACGAAAAAAGCAACGGACTTTTAGATGTTGTCCATCGCTTAATATTAAGAAATATTGAAAAATAATAATGTATACACAAAAGCGACAACAACGTCCTTTTTTCTGTCGTATTTTGGAGTGACGCAGTCCGTCACTTTTCTATCCATCGCATTTTTGCAGACTTTTAGTAGTGTAACTACGTGAAACTATAGGAGAAGGGTCACCCATTAGTATAGGCTTAATTCCTTAGAAAAGGTTGTTAGTAGAGGCTTGATTTCTTTATGTAGCTTAGTGAATTCACTTAGACAATCATGGTTCTTACCTTGGAAAGTGTGGGTCTTCTCTTTTTTATGCGTAAGCAAAATACCAAACTCCATGTTATAGCTCACATGGTTTATATTTGTTAATGGTATCTCTCATAATGACTTATGGATTTCATTACCTATGGTTTGATTATGCCCTTTTTACGAGTTTTACATTGATCATATCTTATGATTCAAATGACGTTTTAAAAGGATTGCATTGTGCTTTGGATTGGTAATTGTGTTATCATATTTATGTCATGCATTACATAACACTCACATATTTAGTGCATTTCATGTACTGACACATATTTCTTGCCTACATTATATTATGATTTGGGTTTCGACGATCATCATTCATATCTCACTCGTAACTAGGTTGGAGTTATAGATTATTTGATTGGTGAGACCTCGTTCTTTGAGGACAATCCACTTGAGTTTATAAATTTGCATTGTCATGACTTTTTACTTTTTTATGTTTGGGGTAAGCTAAGGCTTGTCCTCTTTTGCTGACATAGTTTTAGAGGCATGTTGGACCATGACTGATAATGTAGCTCCATTTATTCAAACATATTTATTTTGAGCCTATATTTTATCCCTAGATCCTATTTGAGACTTATCTTCCACTTTATGATTCATTTTATGACTTTAATTACCTTATGTATGCATTGAATGCTGAGAGGCTTGGTTGGAGTCCTTCGAAATTCTAGTCGCCTGTCACAACCCAAGCCTAGGCCTAGATGTGACATGTCGAATAGAAGACCTGAAGGCAACCCAAACAAGCTCTTTTAGCATATCATTAGCACATCATTGGTTGCTAAAGCATAATTAAATAATAAGCAAGTAACAAATAAATTCTATGGGAAGCTTGACTGCAGACTCAAGCTATGAGAATGTTATAGGGAAGAGGATTTGTATGAATCACGTAGCAAATAAAGTCTAAGAGGTGGGTAAGTATGACTCACTTTATGGGGCTGATTAAGAGACTTGGGACTTTCATCTCATCATCAACATACTACAAGCATAAAGGGGAATAAAGGAACTAAGGGAAGTCTTCATAATACAAAAGTATAAGGAGTCAAACTCAATAATACATAACCATCACAATATCCGACAACACCTCTAATGAAGAATAGGTCAGGAGCCAAGGCATATACCAGGATCACCCTCACAACATAGTACCCAAAAATAACTGAGTCTAAACAAGGCATAAAAGTAAGTGGAATTTTGTACCTAGACGTGGAGGACTTATCAAGCAAATCTTCAATTGAAACTTCTGGCTATGTGAAGGAGGAGGAAGGTATGGAGCTCCGGATCCTACATGGTTAGATCATGTAGGTAAAAAGTATGCGTTAATACTTGGAATGTACTAAGTATATAGGATGCAAGTACAACAAGAGACATAAGTCATATTTAAACAATATGCAATAATCATAGTCAACAAACATAAATTCAATATTTCATGCATGCTCAATGCCTTGGCCAAATTATATGAGAATGAATCATCGAATCATGTGATATATCATACATAAATAGGAAGGGACCATAATCGACATGTAAGACCAAGTGTGCTACTACTTGGAATCCCGATATTCACTCCACATCGGACTTAAGAGAAGTCTGCCTTGCCGGGGTAGACCAAACACTCTCCTTATGAGAATGACATCCTTTTCAGAGAATGCCTCATAATTACCTTATGGGAACACCATCCACTTCAGTGCACACATCTCATTAACCTTATGGGAATTCTACCCTTTTTGGTATATTATTCACATGTGCCATATGGGAACACCACCCATTTTTGTCAATGGTGCAACTTAAGTTATATAAATCCATTAGTCTATTCACAAACCTATAGTGGCAACACAGTTATGGGACAATGGTTATCTACCAAGGTACGCTAGGTGCTAGGTCAAAATTCCAAGGAATACTCAAATTATTTTTATTATCATAATATGCAAAGTATTTTAACATTGCAGAGTTCACAGAGTAGCTCATCGAAACCAGGGCTTCATTGTATCAAAGATAGGGCTTCATAATTTGTCATAGCTTTCATAACAGTTTCATGATGCATAACGTAAATAATAGCCCCTTTTAGAAACTAGATGGACAAGTCTACAAGACCCTGTTTATGGGTTGTAGACAATTCTATGAGATGTAGATGAGGTTTTGTGTGATAGCCCTTTTTAAAACTTTAGATATCCCTATTCTTTGCTTCTTATTCTACGAGACTATCTATGACCTGTAGAGGACTTTACGAGTCATCTAATAGGTCATAGATTAAACTTTCAAAGATCCCAAATCTCATCAAGTCTGCCAGGTTTTTTGAATCCATTTTATTGGTCATACTTCATCTTACAGTCCATAAACCCCAATCATAATCCCTGACATTTCAAATTACCTAGCTTATTTCTTGCATCTCTCCTGCCACTCATAAATGGGGTCTTATATCTTCATATCACATCTAGTGTCTAGATTAGGTCATGACAAACCCTTACCATATGGTATGTTCAATATGCATTTATTAACTAATTTTAAACATGTTTGTTCTTAGTCTAAGCATCGACTAAGGATTGCTATAGACTTGCATGTTTTAGAGTGAATAGACTAGTCTTGCTCTGACATCATATCAGATGGCTTAACTTTTTGTAGATTGATATAGTTGATTGGAGTTTGAGATAATGTCTTAGATTAGGTGGTACCTTAGCTTCGACGTCCCTTATTATCCATCACCCCCTTTCTACGACCCTAGTTATTTGTGTTTGGCATATCCATCATTATAGAGTGATTTATAATTAGAATTATACCGACCATATAGCACATTGGTGATTATTCTAGCATAGATTTTGTTCCACATTGATTCCTTTATAATGATTTGGTATGATATTTCTCAGTAGTATTATGTCGCAGATTCAAGGTTTGGTTAGAGATCTACAGATGCAGTTTGAGATTTTTGTCTCTTTTATCCTCCATAGAGTTGATTTGTGATCCACGATTCAAGGTCGGTATGCACATCTTGGCTACTAGATGGTGTTATTGCTTAATTTTGGAGGTCTTGTTTGTAATTTGAGGTTCGATCCATGTACTTACCAATTATTTTAGCCCATTATCATCTATAGAGTTGATACCTAGTAACCTCTTTCTTATTGGTTTTTCGAGAGTCTTATTCATAATATGAGATCCGATCTATACACTTCTCCATTCGTATTCAGCAAGTTCTAACGTCTGTAGTTATGGATATTCTATGTACCCCTTGGACTTATGATGGTATGCTTTAATTTTTATTTAAACGTACACGTAAGTGTACCTTTTGGGCCTATCGGGTCTCAGTTAGCATTAGTTTTGTTAGTTACTTAGTTTTTTTCTATTCTTAATACACCCATATGCATTACTTCTATTTTTTCATTTATTAAGTTCTGTTTTATTTAATTCTAGCATTTGATATTACCTTTACTTTACTTGCTCAGTCAGTGTATGATGTCTACTAGATACCTATTAATCTTGTACTTATACCACACTCTGCATCTATTTTCATGATGCATATTTGATCTCCAACTACCAATAATGACAATGAGCCTACAACAACTAGATTCAGAGGCAAGGGTATGCACATGGTGTTATGGATCATACTTTTCTCCTTCTGTATTTATTCACTACTTTTATTTTCAAGATAAGTCTATATATTTTTTGTTCTAGTTTTGAGATTTGTACTCTTTTGTTAGTAGCTCTATACATGTGACTTCTTCTGGGAGGGATCTTTTATTTGTATTTATACACTAACTAGTTTCTACTTTATCTCATGTTTTTGTATTTAAATTAATGATTCTATTTAGTTTCTTCACTTAAATCCCTTACTTTCCATTCTGAATTTCAAGTTGGCTTACCTATTGAAAAATTATAGTAAGTGACATCATGACTTGAAAAATCAAATCATGATAGTAGATCCCCTAGTTGTAGCATGTGTGATTTTTCTAAAACCAACATTTGTGTATTATAGGGTGGATCCAAGTATAGGTGATTTATTACATCATAATATAATGATGCATCCCTGTTATTATGGACAGATCAATAAAATAGAATTTGAGCTAGAGAGCTCTTGAATAGTAAATTAAAATTTTGAGTCTAGGCTAGACTTAGACAAAATCTAAGTCAGGTGAGATTTGGGATAATCCGATAATGAATTAGATTTGATTTTTGAGTTTGATACTATAAATAAATATCCAAGATAATAAGGATCATATATGACTTGGAGTTGGTAGTGATAGTGTTTGCTCTAAAGATCTAGCAACAATATCTTTATGCTGTCAAGTGTGAAGTGTACACTGACTAGTATGTGTTCACTCAAAAAGTGTTGAATCTGAGATAGCGAAGGTCAATAGATAGACTTACTAAAGGATTATGATGTTATCATTCAATATCATCCAAGTAAGGTTAATATGGTGGAAAATAAATTAAGCTAGAAACTTGCCTGTATGGGTAATATAGCTTGTAGGAGGTGTCAAAGTGACCTGTGGCTAGGGAGCTTCAGGTGTTGGAGACTAAGTGCATGAAGTTAGGAATCTCAAAGAAAGTTAGGGTGCTAGCTAGTATTGAGGTTAGACCCACTTTCGTTGAGGAGAGCAAGGGCCAACCAATATGAAGATAAAAGATTTAATGAGCTTAGAATGTACATGGTGTTAGGTAAGGCTCAAGAGGCTGCTCTTGATGCAAGATGTGTGCTTAGTTCTAGGGTAAGAATTTGTATTCCCTGAGTCCATGGAATAATTCAAAGGGCATTAATAAAGGCTCATAGTTCACAATATCCTATTTATCCTAGTGTAACCAAGATATATCAAGATCTAAAGTGACTTTATTGGTGGTCTAGCATGAATAAGAACATCGCTGATTTGTGACTAAGTGCCAAAACTATCATTATGTGAAGTATTAGCATCAAAGGCTAACAGGTTTACTTTAGAGAATTCTCATTCATGAATGGAAGTGGGAAAAGGAAAGGGATGGAATTCATGGTGCGTCTTTCTAAGTCTTTGGAAAAGTTTAATTCTATTTTGGAAATGGTTGGCAGGATAACAAAGTCAGCCTACTTTAACCCAATTAGAGTGGATTAAAATGCCCACTAATAGGCAAAGATTTATGTGAAAGAGATAGTAAGGCTAGTCGGGTTCCCATTTCTATCATCTCATTCTGTGGTATGGAGTTTACATAGATGACTTAGGGAAGTTACATGAGGAGTTGGGCACTCATCTTACTTTCAACACAACTTTTCACCCACTAAGTGATGGTAGAAAATGATTCAATTATTGGAAGACATGATGACGGCATGTGTAATTGATTTTGGAGACCATTGCAATAAGTTCCTATGACTATGTGAGTTCTCTTACAATAATAGTTATCACTCCAGACTGATATGAAACCATTTGAAACACTTTATATAAGGAGGTTTAGATCTCCCATGGGGTGGTTTGAAGTTGGAGATATGAGACCTCTAGGATTTATTTAGTAAAAGGGCTTAGGGTAAACTAAGGGGTATCTAAGCTTTACTCCTAGCAGCAGAAAGTTGACAAATGAACATATAAATCATAAGATTAGGGATATGATGTTTTAGACTATTAAGTAGGTTCTTTTGAAGGCATCGCCCATCAAAGTGTCATAAGATTCGATAAGAAACATATGCTTATTCCTCACTACATTAGCCTATTTGAGATTCTTAAGTATGTAGGACCAATGACTTATAGGTTGGATCTACCCCCTAGCTTATCTGGGATCTGTCTAGTATTTCATATCTCTATGTTGAACAAGTACGATGAGGATGAAGACTTATGTCACTCAGTGGGACTCAGTGATGCTGGATAAGAATCTTAGTACAAGCAAGAATTGATTATAATTCTTAATTGTGATGTCCAAAATCTAAGGATCAGGGGATTAAGTCCATGAAAATTCAATGGAGGCATCACCTGATTAAGGAAAACACTTTGGAAAGCGAGAACATATCACTCAGGGATAAGTGATGGATAAATTGGCATATATTGTAACAGCCTCTCCCCATCATTATGGATAGACAAATGGAATGGAATTTAGGCCAGAGAACTCCAGAGTAGTAACTTAGATATTTTGAGCCTAGGACAGACATGGACAAAATTTGAGGTAGGTAAGATTTGGATTATCCGATAATATAACAACAATAATATACCCAGTCGATTTATGTACACGGACAAAATTTGAGGTAGGTAATATTTGGATAATCCAATAATAGATTGGCATTTTATTACAAGAGTTATTTTATGACTTGATAGACACGATAAAGCATATGGTTTTATTTCATAACTTGATAGCATGAGTGCATGCACAACTTTAGAAAATCATATTTAGGAAATAAAACTTTTGGAATTGATCTTGCCACGAAGGTTTTGCTTTCGAACATATGTTTAGAGGTTTAGGAGGCAAATCTTGAGTTTTTGTCTCCATGAAACACACCACAGCGAAATTATTCTAGGTATAGTGATTTCATCCAAGCTGCACCTCCTTTTAAGTCTAAAGCGGTCATTGTCAAGATACATAACCTAATCAAGGTTAGGGTCGATCTCATAGGGAATATGGTAGACTTAAAAGAATTTAAAGCAATTCGGATGGATTAACCTACTTATTTCCCAAAAAAGAGGGGGTTTTGTAAAAACTAGGAAAAGTAATCCTATACTGAGACAAGTGTGAAATCAGTATGAAGTGTAACTAGGGTATTGTGTTACCTATAATTCCCTAGGTCAGTATTACTAGATAATCGAATTCTTTTTCAATGTGTAGTATGCAGAACGATAAGTGAAGTTTACCAAACCCTTTGATCCAGTCGAGAGACAAATTTCACTATGTGATTTGATCCATCTCAACAGTGTGATATTACTAGCTCTTACCTATTGTTCCAGTACAACCTCCTCTTGGCCCAGTTTGGTTGATTAGACAAGAAACATTAATCGAATTCTGTTAATAATCTTTTTTCCTATTCATTACTACCTTAATTCAGTTAGTAACACTAGGCGAGTTCTAATGTTGGACTCCATTAAAAAGCACTCAAAGCAAAGAGAATTCATTAATACATGTATGCATACTTTTCAAGAATTACTAATTATCTGATTTTACCATGTTAGTTCTTCATTATTGCCACAACCCTAGTTGTGAATTTAGCTACTCATGATCAATGCACATGCAAGAGTCATGAATTTAAATAACATAATTGAGAACTTATACAAGACTATTAAGCATAATAAATCCAAGCTCTTC
Source organism: Solanum sejunctum (assembly GCA_025642045.1). Classification (NCBI taxonomy): domain Eukaryota; kingdom Viridiplantae; phylum Streptophyta; class Magnoliopsida; order Solanales; family Solanaceae; genus Solanum; species Solanum sejunctum. The sequence continues at coordinate 8,333 of JAOTQJ010181050.1, forward strand.
ATCAAGAATCACAAGATTGAATTAAAGACACAAAATAATGTTTCACAAGTGCTCTCAGCTCTCTACTATTCTCTATTGCTCTATAACATTTCCTTTTGAAAGATATCCTAAAAAACTAGTCTTTAAAATACAAAACCAAAATGGTTTAAGAGAACTAGGTCTGTAGACTCTATGGGCCATATAATATTTTACTGCCTGTAGTCGGGGCTTTATGGATTTCATCTTCAGTTATGGGATTGACTTCTATGTCATCCTTCTATGGGTCGTATAAAGTTTAACGGCTCGTAGGAGGTTTCGTCTAATGACTTTTTAGCAACTCCCCACTTTTTGATCTTCAGGGCTCGACACTAAGTCTATAGCTTGTAAAATCTTCTACGGTTCATCTGCATGTTTGTAAACTTAACTTCAGAAAATCACCCTTCATTGCCATTTTGTACAAAACTAGATTTATGGCCCATGGAATTCTTTATGGCCCGTAAAAGGTCTCGTGAAATCTCAAGTTCTGCAAAATCTGCATACTTAGCCAAACAATTGTGCCAATCCTGTAATCCTACAAAACAAACTTAAAAACACATTAAATATACTAATATAGCTTTGAGAATACATAAAATTCTGAGTTTTGAAGCATCAAATGTGTTGCATTTTTACAACACATCAACGTCCTTAACTTAAAATTGTTACTTGTCCTCAAGCGATGGACTGAATATATGAAAGCAGTACAGTAGCACTCAGATCTCAACCCAATGGTATACATCATATCAGACTCAAGCATAAATATGCACACCACTTTTAAAAGTACATCAGATAGCTATCAAGCAAACCAATACAGATCAACATATGTAACAGTATAACTATGAAGAGCAAGGCAATTATCAACAAGCAACAGTTACTGAGTTAGTCCAATGACAACAATACAATACAAGTGCCTTCTCAGAAAGAAGTTCCATATCCATCTTAGAAGGATATTTCTAGTTTTAATGCTAGGGACTATGCAAAATCACTCACTCTCAAAAGATATTCAAATAGCATACCTAATACCATATGCTTGCCCATATACTCATGACTATGAGCTTTAACTACTTGGACTAAGATTGCTTTAGGACTTTATTGGCTTGTAGCATAGGTTCATGGGGCTTTGGTATGATGCTTTAGGAACACAGTGACTAAAGGCCCTCCTTGACACTATATTTTTCTACACTTTTGCTCTTCTAATATTGCTCACCTCATTCTCCCTTTCTCCTATTGAAAGCTTTTCTAGGTACCTTATTATCATTTTTCAGCTTTTTGCCTTTTATTTTATCATCATTTTTCTTTTTGGCTCATTTGTAGGCATGACTTATAGTTTTTCTTACACCCAAAATATATTTTTACCCCTTTTTTCATGTATCACTAGTTTTCCCCTTATTTTGTTTTTACCCTTACACCTGCCACCCTCAACTTAGGCTTCTGGCCTGAGTCGAGGTAAAAGTTATCCAACATAGTAACTAGGGCCACTTTTGGTAGCCACCCTCAACTTAGGATTTTTGCCTCAGTCAAGGTGCACAATGTTAAAGGAAGGACTAGGGCCAATTTTAGGATTTTACATCTAATAAGGCTAGGTAACTTAGGTTTTTACAAAGAAAAAGGTACATGTAAGGCTCAAACATTAGTATCAAGGGATATTTCACACATTTAGTTGGTTATTTAGGCTAAATGGACAATGATGAACAACGATCTAAGATCCTTTCCTAGCCAACTAACCTGCAGTCTAAGTTAGAGTAACAGGGGAACTTCTGAATTGAAACACAGTATATGAATTGAGCAAAGAAAGCTCACACTCTCGTGGCACAGATTACACTATAAACAAAGACTCTCAGATCATGATTTTTATCTCAATTCATCCTCAATTATCAGAACAAGCATTGTCATCAATTAAACATGCATGGTTGCTATCAAGACTTACTAACAAAATTTTGGTGGGTTTCATTTTTCACACAAAAATACAAAAAAAATATATGCCATAGATATTAGTACTATATGCTACCAATACTACCTACACATCCTAAACATGTCGATTCAACAAAAATTAAATATCCATAGGAAAAAATACATATAAGAAAACTCCTAGGATTCAAAATTTGGGATATTTATAGGCCAAGTCTACTCAGACTTCACTTAGGCATATAACTACCCACACCCCATCAAAAACGAGTTGTATTGTCCCTAATGCACAAAAATGGAACATAAAGCATAGAGGTCAAAAGAACATACCTAGCTGCCTAAGCGCCAGTATCTACCATAGGTGCCTCCCAAGCAGTGCCTGCTTTATTATTGCAGTACAACTTGGATAACGTGGTTACTTATACTTCCCCAAGTTCCCAAACCTCCTTCTTCAGGTCATTTGGCTTCTTCATTGACCGACTAATATTGAAGACAACTTCTTTATCATTCAATCTAAACTTGAGTTGTCCAGTATCTATATCTACTAGTGCTTGACCAGTGACTAGGAAAGGCCCTACCAAGTTGATTGGGATTATGATGTCGACTTTGAATCTAGGATCACAAAGTCTATGAAAAATATGAATTTTCCAATTTTGATGAGTATGTCATAAAGTATCCCATAGGCTTCTTCACTATATGATTAACCATCAGTATTTGCATGCTCGTAAGAGTAGGGACTCTTAGTCGTAGCTTCTTGAAGACTGCAAGGGGCATCAAATTTATGCTGGCACTGAGATCACATAATGCCCTTACGAACTTGACATGTCAAATAGTGCAGGGTATGGTGAAAGTGTCAGGATCTTCTTATTTTTGCACTAAGGACCTTGTAGCAATTGCACTGTAATGTTAGAGCTCTTAAGAGACCTCATGACTCGCTGTCCGATTCTTTATAACCAAGTCTTTCATAAACTTCGTTACCCTTACATATTCTCCTATGCCTAAATAACAGGAATGTTGATGGAGAGTTATTTCAGCGTGGAGAAAAAGTGGTTGAACTTGCCCTCCTTCTCCTTCTTTTTCTTTTTGATTCTTTGAGGGAAAGGAAAAGAAGGTCAAGGAATGGGCTTCAACTTCTGTGTGACCTCTGTAGCATCACTCACCCTATCCTTGATACAATCATCTCCATTGTCAATATCCTTGGCCTCAACTACCTCCTCTCGAACATCATCATCATCTACATATATGAGAGTATCAATGGTACTCTTACCACAATGAGTAGTGACTGCCATACACTGCCCTTGATTCTTTGGGTTCTAAACTATGTTGCTACGCAATGTACCTCTCTGATACTGGTTTAGTTAAGTTGATACTTGACCAAACTGTTACTTCAGCTATTTGATAAAAACAACATAAGACTTGATCTTCTGATTTATGCTAGAGATGTCAGAATTCATCCCCCTCAAGGTCTCATCCTTTGTGTTAGTCTTCTTTAACAGTTGATCAAACATCTCTCAAGGGGTTTCAAAGGGGTTTTCTCTTCCAACAAGAATTTGTTCTTCCTAAGGTCTTTAAAGATATGTGAGTTGATTTATGGATACCCTTCTACTAGTACAGTCCTACATTAAGTATTTTACCTTTTCTTTAAGTTCCCTTAAGATATTATACATGCTTATGATAATTTCATGTTACATTATGTTATTAAATGATTATAGTGATGCGTTATGATATTATATGAAGTATATACATGATTTTCAGTTGTTAAGGATGACCCTAATGATGAGTTTTGTTGTTGATAAGATGTGACTTGTTTTACATGTCTTTAAAGAAGTATATTTCCATATTTTATGTGATTTTTGATTGTTCCATTTAAAATCCAAGCCCAGCTAGTTTTCAATTAATGTCTTTCATGATTTATGAGGATGATTGGGGAAGACAAGTTAAGTTTTAAAGTAATCATTTGTTAAAGATATAAGCATATTGACAATTTTAAAAGATACTTTAAGAAGGTCCCCAAATGAAAGGACAATACTCACTTGGTGGTTCCTATGTTCGAGTTACTCCTATGATTGCTGCTTATGAATCTAAGTTATATTTTTTAAGATTTTGTAGGATGGATTATCACCCAAGTGGACTTGAGATTAGGTTTCATCTTGTTAGTATATGAAGCTGGAGAAGTCCATTGTAAAACAAAAAACCCTGCTCCAGTGGTTTAAAGATGGGGATGCTAATTCCAGGTACTTTCATGCTCTGAAGCGAGGAAGCAAGAGAAGATTATTCATTCATAAAATCTGTATAGGAATTATAATTGGGTGCAGGGGGGATAAAAATATTACTGTTGCTGCCTCCTATCATTTTCAGAATATTTTCACTGGTCATTATAATAGAATTAATGAAGATCTTTTGCACTACATTCCGACTGGTTAGTAAAGAGCAAAATTAGGCCCTACAAGCTATGTCTAATATAGAGGAGCTTAAGTAGGTCATTTTCTCTATGAATCCCAACTCTGTAGCTAGTCCAGATGGGATGAGTGGTAAATTTTTCCAAGTGTGTTGGGACATTATTTAGAAGGACCTGTTTGATGTTATTCACTCGTTTTTTTGTGTGTGGATGTACTATGCCTAGATTTATGACTCATGCTTGTCATATCCTTCTGCACAAAGTGGATCACCCTAACAAGTTGACTGAATTCAGACCTATCAACCTTAGCAACTCCTCGAATAAAATTATCTCCTAACTTCTTTATCTTAGACTAGCCCCCATGCTTTCCACTCTTATATCTCTTAACCAATCAGGTTTTGTAATAGGAAGAAACATTTCTAAGAATATCATGTTGGCCCAAGAAATCATTCACGGCATTAAGAAACCTAAGGAAGGTGATAATGTTATTATCAAATTAGATAAGGCCAAGGCCTGTGATACAATATCTTGGGCCTTTATTTGCCTAGTTCTGAGGAGATTTGGTTTTAATGAAGTATTCATTGATATGATTTGGAGAATTATGAGTAACAATTGGTATTCCATCATCATTAATAGTACAAGGCATGTGTACTTTCACTCTACTAGGGGTCTTAAGCAGAAGGACCCACTGTCCCCTGCTCTATTTATCCTTGGTGCAGAAGTGCTCTCCAGAAGCCTTAATGCTCTTCTCTCCTATCATAAATACAAAGGTTTCCATGTATAAGTTAGGGGTCCTCAAATTAACCATCTCAGTTTGCTAATGATATCATAATTTTCTCTTCCATTAACAAACACTCTCTCTTATTGATTATGGAGACTTTATCTACCTATGAGTGTGTTTTTGATCATCTTCTCAATAAGGAAAAAAGCCAATTCATGCTCACCTCTAAAACTCCTCCTGATATTATTGAGTTGGTTAATAATTTCACTAGTTTTCTAGAGAAGAATAGCCCTATCAACTACCTTGGTTGTTCTCTTTATATTGGGAGGCAAAGAATTATCTATTACTCTAATTTGGTGGCTAAAATTGTAAGAGGCTCAATGGTTGGCATTCTAAACTCCCGAGCTTTGTTGGTAAAGTTACCTTGGTTAAACATGGTTTAGAATCTATTCCTATCAACTCTCTTTCTACTATTTTCCCTCCTAAGACTACTCTGAAGTATATAAAAAATATGACTGCTGATTTCTTTTGGGGGTAGAATCAATTGAAAAAAATACTATTGGGCATCATGGGAAACTCTTAGCTTCCCATAGGATGAAGGGGGAATTATAGTTAGAAATTTTGTTTATATCTGTACTGCATACCAACACAAGCAATGGTGGAGGTTTAGATCTTACAATTCATTATGGGGGCAGTTTCTTAGAGCTAAGTATTGTTAAAGGGCTAATCTTATTGTAAGGAAATGGGCTCCTGGCCAATCTATGGCTTGGAACTACTTGATCAGAAACAAACATGAGGCTGAGAAACATATCATCTGGAGGATCTGGAACCTGTTCATTTTGATGGGATGATTAGTTGGGCATTAGACCCTTGGCTCACCATAGTAATAATAATTACAGACTCGACAACATCAAGGTATCTCACTTCTTTACTAAGGCAGTAAAATGAAATTAAAGTTAGAGAACATGTTCTTGTTTTGTTAGTGTCTCAAATTTTGTAGACCAAGATCCATTATCAACCAGATATACCTAATATGGCAATTTGAAAGCTTACAAAGAATGATATTTTCACTATTGCCTTAGCTTGGAATTATGTTAGGAAGAAAAAGGATATAAATCACATGAGCTCTCTCATTTGGCATAGAGGCATCTCTTTCAAGGCCTTTTTCTTGCTATGGAGGGCCCTGAAAAATAAGCTACCTACTAATGATAAAATCACTTCTATTGGGATGGCACCTACTATATTTTCCTACTGTGTTAGAGTTTTTCTAGACAAAAACCATCATATCTTTGTTGCTGGTAACTTTGATAAATATATCTGATAGTTTATTTTCAGAATTTTTTGATATTGTTCATAGTCATACATCTCTCCAGAGTCTTCTTATCTACTGGTGATAGCTGAAAAGTAATAATAAGATTCATAAGCTCCTGGTCCAGTCCATTCCTATCTTTTTGTGTTGGAACCTCTATAAGAACAAATGTTCTGCTAAATATGGTGGCAAAATTTTTTAGCTTTAGGGTAAAACTCTCTCATTTAAAGACATCACTCACCTACTCATCACCACCTTTCCTTACCTGACTTTGCCCAATAATTGGAGAGATCTAATCACTATGGTGGAAAGATGCTCTCATGAGATGCATATCAATGGTGTTCTTAGTAAGCCCTTCACTGCTAATTTTTTAAAGCTTAACATAGATAGAAGTGCCTTGGGAAATCTAGACAGAATTGGAGGGGGAGGCATGCTTAGAGATGAAGATGGTACTATGGTGTTTGCCCACACTGTCCCATTGGGTCATGGTTCTAATAATCAATAGACATTTAGGTTGCTACTTTTGGGATTCAGTCGTATCTTCAGTATGCTACAATTATATTTTACTGGAGGTGGATTCACAGCTTCTCAATACTTGGATTACGTCTAACAACAATCATCCTTGGCATTTTTATCAATGTATTTCATATCTTCTTGAGCTTCCTTCTCAGCTAAATAATTTTCGGTGCAAGCATACTTGTAGAGAAGCCAAGGATATTGTGATCTTCTATCCAAGTTGAGCCACAAGTCTGACATTCCTCAATACTTTTACACTAACCAGTAGCTCCCTTCCAGTCTTAGAGGTGCTTACTTAAGGATAATGGACGTAATTAATTTTAGGAGGAGGAAATTAAAAAGGATAGAAAAACCACCTTAAGGTTAAGGTGTCTGACCGGTGCCTCTCACTATCCCCTGGTGCTATACTCTTTTGGATTATCTTATTCAAGTAGCCTATTTCTTCTTTTAGGTTATAGGTTAGTTGCATAAGTTTATTTTCTTTATTTCTTCCTTTAATTGTAAGGGGAGACTCTCCCTTGTTTATTGCTTTCCTAGATCCTATTGTATTGAGAGAAGTCCTCTCATAGGTTGTGGAATCTAGGATTTCTTTTCTTCCTAGTATTGGGGATGAGTTGATTACCCTAGTAAGCTAGTATACTTATGCACCACCATAGGATCAGAGGAAAGGTTTTATGCCCCCCTCCATTGTACTCTTTTTTTGTTATTTATGTTAAGGCTTGGGGGTGTGTGGCTCAACCCCTAACCACAACGAGGGGGTGATATCCTAGGGCTAGGTCAGTTTAATTAAAAAAATATCCCTAACTATGTGCCATCATAGGAGCCCTTGTAGGCTAGGCTAGTAAATCCACGTAGGCTATTTATGTTATTAAGATGTATGCGAAATTGATGAAGTTCCACCCGACAAGTGGTCTCCCCATGCCAACGCAGGGGGTAATGTTGGATTATATGTAGTAGCTCACATAGTATTATATGTCGGTTAAGGTCTTCTCCCATAAGTTTATGATCTTATGATATGTTTTCATTACATGTGATTTCTCATGCACTAACTCTTATCCATATTCAACTATATTCCTTATGCATGCTTCAACTCACTTATGTATTGTTCATCTCATACGTACTTATATTTTATATCTATGAATGATGGCATTATAATTTGACACATGCTTTGCATCTTATATACTTAGTATATTCCAACATAGTAACACATATTTTGCTTATGTTATTTAAGAATGTAGGGTTAGGCACTCCTCCAGTGGCTCGTGGGTAATATTTGACATTTAACACTAGAACTTTTATTCATGGCGAGCTCTTAGTTTAGGACTCTACCATTTTCCTTCTAGCTTGTATCTTATACTTTTGAGATGATGTAATTATGGCCCTTTTGAGGCTTATACTTTCTATGTTGCACAATTATAGAGTCTTTTCTATTGATAGAACTAATTGTAGAAATTCCAGTCACCTATTTATTAGTTAGTAAGCTTGGGGACAAAGTATGTTAGTCATCATGTTGCTTTTTAATGTTCCTTCATTGCTTTAGAAAGGCACATAGTCATTTTCCCTTTATTTGCTGCAAATGTATAACTATTTATACCTATGAATTCTTGAGATTCTTAAGATGGCTTGGGTGAGGTGCCTTTGGGTGTCTCATTCACCATATGATGACTAGGATCCTATATTGGATCGTTACCATTCAGTTAGCTTAGGTATGACCCATAATATCTATATCTCAATGTCCCTAACTATATGCCACCATAGGAACTCTTGTAGGCTCGACTAGTGGATCCTCGTGGCTATTATGTTATTAAGATGTATGTGAAATTGATGGAGTTCCACCCAACAAGTGATGTCCCCATGCTAATGTAGGGGGTTCTGTTGTATTCCTTGTAATAGCTCATATAGTCTTATATGTCAGTTAAAGCCTTCTCCCACAAGTTTATGATCCTATGATATTTTTCCATTACATGTGATTTCTCTTACACTGACTCTTATTCATATTGAACTATATTCCTTGTGCATGCTTAAACTCACTTTATGTATCTTTTATCTCATACATACTTATCTGTTATATCTATGAATGATGGCGTTACAATTCCACACATGCATTGCATCTCGTACACTTAGTATATTCTAATGTACTAACACATATTTTGCTTGTATTATTTAACTGTAGGACCTCACAAATGAGGGGTAGGAAAGATGGCGTTTGTACCTGCAGCATGAAATGTAGGTCCCCTGTAAGGGATGTCAGTACGAGATAGTATACTTACTATGTAAGGCAGGAAATATTATACATGAAGTAACAACTCAAATAAAATCATGCACTAGTGTAAGGATAAGAGACCATCTTTAGTAACACTATGGAATCATTTACTTTATGTCCTTTTTATTACTTTAGCTTTCTTTACTATATAATTTGTGCACAATATATAATACAAATGACCATCTGATCAGTGGCAAATTAATATCGGGATTGATGCATGCTAGGCTTTTCTTTCACCCCTGGGATACCCTTGCAATGGGATTGGACCCTGGTAGGTGATTCTTTCACTCGTAGAGCTACCACCCATCAACAAGTAACATACTTTATCTTTCAATTACTTTCGAGATGATTCTTTGGTGGTCATAATATTAGAGCTATAGGACCATAAATATAGCATGTGATATGTAAAGAACTATATAAATCAATACTATAATGAGTAGGTTACACAAATAATGGAATGCATAGAAGATGAAACAACTCATGAACTTTATTTAGCAAAAAGGAATTCATGTATCTTGATACCCAAGTATGTATGAAAATCTGAATGACTACAAATGGGAGCATATGAACATGTGAAAGAGTGAAGACATGTTTATTAGTTGTGTTGGAGTTGGTAAGTGTTTTTCTGCGCTAAGGAAGGATCTAGGCTGCACGCAAAATAATATAAAATTAAGCAGCCTTACATACCTTATTGTACCACCTCGCTATTTACTCAAAATATTCTTCCTGTCCTCCAAATATTTATCTATAATATAGTAGGTGATAAAACTAATATTAGTAGCCAATAAATACATCTTGACAGCCTAATCTCATAAAAATAACACACGGGCAGCAAGCGTGTAATTATTAACCCGTGCATATTCTTTCAATCTTTCCACCTCTAATCATACTTCCTAATGCATATTCTCATATACATATCATGTTCAGCTTATTTTAGTGCCATTACAGTCTCATAACAGCCCACAAGGCACAATACATAATAATTCTACACAACATACAAATTGGCAATGTAACAATACGTCCTTTTGCTACATTTCAATATCAATAATCTGAAATTTGTTTCAACTTTAACCAAACTATTCCAAGCATATTTATACATAAAAAGAGTCCCAAAATTATTTTCAATAAAGGTGGAGTAAAACCATAGTCCTCAATCAATCAGCCTACAATTTCTACTAACAATACATTTATAACACACTAAAACTCGATTATTTATGTGGAACCAAATAGTGTAGAGACCTTGAAACATCATTACAGAACTAAACCTTGTTAAGACAATAAATCGTACTTCATATTCCAGCCAACCAAGAAGAGAGAAATTTCCAAATAAATAAAAAAGTGTACAACAATCTTTGAAAAACATGTTGTCCAAAATTCTAGCATAAGTATAACCAACACAGTCTCTTGTTTTTCATGAAAAAAACCATACTAAGCACATAGGAATCTTAACTTATCTTTACCTTCAAAGTTGAGATTTTCTTTAAGAATCCTAAAAGTCTCCTTGTGGCTACTTTGCAAAGTTAAGAAAGTGTAGAGACAAAGCTTTGTCAAAGTTAATTATTTTCCATGTTTAGAATAAATCAAAGGTGCTGCTTGTAAGACCTTTTTAAAGAATCATTTGGCTGACTTTCTTGTGTGTTTTTAGTCTCATTTTATCAAGTTGGTGATACAGCAGCTTGGCCCTTTTACTTGGGCCTAAATGGGTTCAAACTTTATGGGTCTTAGCTGCCCACTTTTCCCTTTTTCCTTAACTTATTTTGGGCCAAAATCGTCAAGTAGGTCGTGATGTACTTTAGCCCTTTATTATTCATCTTGGGCTATAAATATTGTCCATTTATGATGCTAAAACATGGGCTAAAGTTACACTCTTAACATGGACTTTATTCATTATCGTACTTGGATAAATTCGGTGTCAGGCCTTATCTCTGTTTGCTTATCAAATTTAAGCTAAGCAAGTAGGTGACTCACCTTCTAGCTTCCTAACTCCTATAAGAAACTCACTTCTTTCACCTCTTTTAAGTACATGATCTCCTCAATTCAACTTAAAATTTGCATATACTCGATCTTCTTAAGCGTTAGACGTACATATCACCTACTAATTTGAGATTCAAGCACATTTAAAAATTAGCACTAATTTGACTAAGCCATATCATGTATCATTTGCATAGAACTAGTACATGTAAGATGTGGAGTGTTGCATCCTCCTCCCTTAGGAACATTCATCCTCGAATGTTAGCATTATTAGATTGCTTAACCATGTTCAAACCTATACTTAAATAAACGTTTGAAAACACAACAAGTACTCGAACACACATACTTATTAATGCCCCAATTATGTATGTTGCACTTCCTCTTTAGTTTCAAATAAGTAAGGGTACTTAGATCTCATCGCTTCGTCAGCCTCCCATGTTATTTCTTCTGCTTGCTGGTTCCTCCAAAGCACTTTTACTGAAGCTATTTCTTTATTCCTTAGCTTCTTAACTTGACAATCTAGAATAGCAATAGGTACTTCTTCATAGGTGAGATCATTTGTAACCTATATATCTCTAATAGGAGTGACAAGGGATGGGTCTCCTATGCATTTTTGAAGTATTGAGACATGAAAAACTGGATGAACCATTGAAAGCTCTTGGGGTAGCTCTAATTCATAAGCAACCTGCCGAAACTTCTTAATAATTTTATATGGCCCTATGTAACATGGGCTCAACTTTTCTTTCTTACCAAATCTCATAACCCCTTTCATTGGTGACACCTTTAAAAATATCGAATCCCCTACTAAGCATTCCAATCCTCTCTTTCTAGCATATGCATATGATTTGTGATGACTTTGTGTTGTTTCTAGTCACTGTTGTATCACTTTAACTTTTTCTATGGCTTGTTATACTAAATCTGGCCCAAGTAAGGTGGTCTCACCCACTTCAAACCACCCAATTGGTGATCTACATTTCCTTCCATACAAAGCTTCATAAGGTGCCATCTTGATACTTAAGTGGTAGCTATTATTATAGGCAAATTCAATAAGCGGCAAATGGTCCACCCAACTACCTTTAAAAATCTAATGCATAAGCTCGTAACATATCTTCAAGTGTTTGAATAGTGTGTTCTGCTTGACCATCTGTCTGAGGGTGGAAAACTGCAATCAAATTCACTCCTGTACCTAAACTCCTTTGGAAGGACTTCCAAAACTTTAAGTGAATTGAGCTCCTCGATCAGATATAATGAAGATTGGGACCCCATGTAGCTTGACTATCTCTTTGAGGTATATCTTTTCATACTCTTCAGCTGTATAATCACTCTTAACCAGTAAGAAGTGTATTGACTTTGTGAGTCTATCAATTATTACCCATATAGAGTCAAACTTTTGAAATGAGTGAGGCAACCCAATAACAAAATTCATATTGATCATATCCCACTTTTATGTTGGAAGCTCTATATAATGCATATAATATCCCGACATTTGGTGGTCTATTTTGACTTGTTGACAATTTGGACATTGAGCTACAAATTCTGCAAGGTCCTTTTGCATGCTTCCCCACCAAAACATTCCTTTTAGGCCATGATATATTTTAATTGATCCTGGATGGATGGAATATCTGGAATGATGGGCTTCTTCCATATCCTCTTTCCTAGTCCATTAATAACAGGCACATATAATCTATTTTGACGATAAAGTACAACATTTAGTATAAGGTTAAAGCCCTTTATTGTACCCTAACTCACATTTTCCTTAAGTTGTCATACAATAGGATCCTCAAAAACTATTTTTCTTTCACCTTTGTTACCAATGAAGACTCCGCAGCATTATGCACAACAACCTCTTCCTTTGTGGTTTTAAGAAGGCAAACTCCCAAACTAGCTAGTTGACGTAGATCCTTAGCCACATTTTGACTTACCATGGCCTAATCACCAATATTCATGATTGCCTTATGATTCAGAGCATTGGCTACCACATTTGCTTTCCCGGATGGTATCGTATATCAATGTCATAATCCTTTATTAACTCTAATCATCTTTTCTTCCTTAAATTTAGGTCTTTCTACTTAAAGATGTACTGCAGGCTCTTATGATTAGTATAGTCAACGTGAACCCCATACAGATAGTGGCGCCATATTTTCAGAGCAAACATAACTGCTACAAGCTCAATGTTATGTGTTGGGTAGTTGTTTCTCTTACGGTCATAGTTTTCTAGAGGCATAAGCAATTACCCTACCATATTATGTCAGCACACACCCTACGCAAAGTCTTGAAGCATCCAAATACACTGCATACCCTCTTGGTGCCTTCTGGAAGTGCTAGCATAGGTGCAGAAGTTAGCTTATTTTTCAGCTCTTGGAAGCTCCTTTCACATTAACTATTTAATTGGGACTTGGTTGCTTTGTGTGTCAACTTTGTTGGAGGTGCAGAAATAAGAAAAACCTTCAATGAGCCTTCTGCAATAACCTGCCAGCCCTAGGAAGCTCTGAACTTCCGTGGGTGTTGTTGGCCTTGGCTAATCTTTCACAACCTATATTTTTTGTGAATCAACCCTTATTCCCTCATTAGACACAATATGACCCAAGAATGCCACTAATTTTAACCAAAATTCACATTTAGAAAACTTAGCATATAACTGTCGATCACGAAGAACTTGCAACACTATCATAAGTGATTTGCATGGTCCTCTTCTGATCTTGAATATACCAAAATATCATCTATAAATATTATCACGAACACATCCAAGAATGTCTTGAATACCCTATTCATTAGATCTATAAGAATTGTTGGTACATTCATTAGCCCAAATGACATAACCAGAAATTCATAGTGACCATAGGGTGTTTTGAAAGCTGTCTTAGGTATATCTTTCTCCTTCCCCTCACTTGGTGATAATCTGATCTCAAATCAATTTTTTTTTAAAAAATTGGCACCCTATAACTGATCAAATAAATCATCCATCCTGGGAAAGGGGTTGTTCTTAATTCTCACTCTATTCAATTGTCTCAAGATGTCATCCTTTTCACATACAAATAATACTGGTGTACCCCATGGAGACACACTCGGTCTTACAAATCCTTCTCCAATAAGTCTTTCAACTGTTCTTTTAATTCACATAATTCTGCCAAGGACATTTCGTATGGAGGGATGGAAATAGGTTGAGTGCCTAGAAGTAAGTCAGTACCAAAATCTACTTCTCGTTCTAGAGGTAAGCCTAGAAGATCTTCAGGAAACACATTAACAAATTCATTCACTACTAGAACTGATTGAAGAGTTAGTGATTTCGCCTCTATATCCCTCACTTTAAATAAATGACATATATATCCCTTAGATGTCATCTTTATTTCCTTAAAATAAGAGATAAACTTACCCTTTGGTGCCCCAACATTGCCTTTCCATTCAAGAACTGCCTCATTTAGAAAGTGGAAGTACTCTCTCTTAGTTCGGCAATCCACGATAGCATAGCAAGAAGGTAACCAATCCATACCCATCATAATATCAAATTCCATCATTTCTAGCTCAATAAGGTTAGCCAACGTGTCACAGTGTTAGGCCTCGTAATTAATTTTCTCAAAGTAAATCATTCAGTTGGAAAAGTTATGATGATCATGGCGTAATTTAAATTAAGTAAGTTTGCGGTGCTTAATCATATTTGGAGCGTGTATTTTAAGTTAGAGTCGGGAGTCCTCAATTGGATTAAAATAGAAAAGTTTGGGGACCTAATTGAACAATGGGCTAA
>JAOTQJ010181061.1:0-62500 GCA_025642045.1 Solanum sejunctum
GGGGGAAAAATTGAGTGGAAAATGGGTATAACCTGGATAATAAAGGACACATACCAAAAAATAATTTTCTCTAATTTTTCTTATCTGGTGTGCAACTGCAAGAAGGCAAAGACATGGACTGGACTTGAAGCAATAGAAACATTTCCTTCGCGTTGGGTCTTCGCAACTAGACGCGAACTAGCGTTGATATTTCCGTAATTTTCTTATTCGGTCCAAGGGCCTTGAGGTCTTAGCTCCTGCCCACTTATTCGTGAAAACATATATACTTAGCTCTTTCTCAACTTTATATCACTAAAGACCTACTCAAAAACATCTCCAAGACTTAACGAAATATTTCATTCATATTTTAAGTCTTTCAAGCCTAAGTTTAGAACTCAAGGTTTGTCTTCAAGGTTAAGTCAAGAAAACCAAAGTTTGAGGTATGTGGGTTTTATCCATTGGGTTCTTTCACACATGGATCCCAATATTCCTTTTTATGAAAATTGCATGTTTTCAAGTTGTATCATCTCTAGGTATCTGCTATTATTGATTGATTATGCATGTTTGTCTATTCCAAGCTTATACTATGAATTGGTCTTGTCTATTTAGACTATGCATATTTTGAGCTATGAAACTATGACGTATTATGAGATTTGATGATGAAGTGCAAGGTATCTTACATGAGGGTTTTACTATATGTTAGTGGATTGATTTACATTAAGTTTCGTTATATAACTTCAATCTTGAATTGCATGGTTTTGAACTAGTATTACACACCCACCAAGTGTTTGATAAAATGTCTTGACAAGGATTGTCAACTTATTGATGATCTATTACATGGGTTACAAGTCAAGTAACTTTATGATTATAAATGGCTTGTACGTATGCCTTGAGTTCATGAAAAGTATCTATGGGATAGCAAGTAGACCACACCGTATTAGGGGGTGACATGCCTCAATGACCTTGTTGGGCGGTGACATGCTCAATCAAAATATTGAGGGGTAGATACCTTGACCACCTTGTTGGGGGGCGACATGCCCAATCACTATATTGAGGGGTGGATATCTCAACCATCTTGTTGGGAGGTGGCATACCCAATTACCATGTTTAGTAGTGGATACCTCAACCACTTTTTTAGGGGATGACATGCCTAATCACCATGTTAAGGAGTAGATACGCTGATCACCTTGTCGGGGGGTGACAAACCCAATAACCTTATTGAGGGGTGGATAACTTAATCATCATCTAAGGGGTTGACATGCCTTAGATTCCAAGTAGTAGTTTCTTGGTGTATGATGATTATGGTCTCTTCCTACATACATATTATGTTTTATGCAATTTATTTGATCTATGAGAATCTTTTACATCAAGAATTTATCATGCAAGTCATATTGATATTATATTTATCTGTTGCTTATGATTATGCGATTTGACTATATTGGTTTATGTCTAGTTGCATTTCTTCCTATATACTTAGTACATTTAAATTTACTAACACATACTCTATGCCTACATGATGTTACCATTTAGGAATTGAAGCACCTCTTGATAATCCTTCACGTGGCTAGTTCGGTCCTTTGGAGATAAGCTGTGGTGGGTCCTCAAATTCGAGGACACTACCTATGGTACTATTGCCATTTTTATACTTCGTTATGTTGAACATTTTATATTATAAGGGTGAGCCCAGAGAGTGTCTTAGCCCCGCACCATTCCATGTTAGAGGTGTTATTGGATAATTGATGTATTTATACTATTAGCTTGACTCGTGAATGTTTTATGATTATCAAAGACTTACCTTAGTCCCATTTCCCTTATTTATATCTTCTGTTTTTGTTATTTTACTTCTGTGGCCTAGGATGTGTGATTAAATGTTAAGTGACTTGGTTAGGGTTCCTTTAGGTTTCCCATTTGCTATGTCGTATCTAGGCCCTAGGCTTAGGTCATGAAAAACTTGGTATCAGAGCACTAGGTTGTTAATGGTCCTTGGAATCCAACACATATGTAAATTAGAGTCTTATTTATGGTTGTGAAGTGCGCCACAACTATGAATGGGAAGCTGTGAGGCATTTTAGAAAATGTTTCACTTCTTCATGGTCTATATTGTGATTTAGATGTGAGTGTAAGGCTTTTCCCCTAACAAATGCTCTTTGATCTTCTAGATTATGTTGATTCCAGGTGGGAGAGTAGGGAGAGCCCGTATACCTGAGGAACAACCAGTCCCTCCCGCCGTTCAAGCTTATCATGGGGGAGAGGTGGCCTAAGATGAGTTCTGCGATGCTACTACCATCTTGTCTCATGCTATGACTAACAAAATTCACCAAGGGACCTAAGCCCCTCATGCTCTCACTCTAGCTTCTAGGGTGAGGGATTTCACTATAATGAACCTATCTGAGTTCCATGGATCCATGATGAATGTGGATCCTAAGAGTTTATCGATGAGTTGTACAAAGTTCTATTTATCATAGGGATAAAATTGGAGGGAAAGGCAGAGTTCGATGCTTACCAAGTCAAATGGGTGGCCCAAATTTGGTTTACATAATGGGAGTCTGAGATGAGAGATGATGATGGTATTTATTGTGAGTTCAAAGTTGCATACCTCAATTGGTTCGTTCCTATCAAGTTTAGAGAATCTAAAATGATGGACTTTATTAATCTTAAGACATGTTCCATGAGTGTGAATGAGTATTCTCTCAAGTTCAACCATCTCTCTAAGTATGCCCCATAATGGGTTATCGAGCCGAGATCAAGGATGAACAAATTTGGGTCGTGTTTGACTTCGTTAATGAGGAGTGTCCCACCTCATGACATATGCCAAACAACGAGAGGGGAAAAAGGTTAGAAAGAGAAGGAGTGGTCAGTCTAAGAGAGCTTGTTTTGAAGGTGGATTCCAAAATTCCAAGGGTGGTCAGTTTCCTCAAGGAAACAAGTTCCAAGACAGAGGGTTTTCCAATGATACTAATAGAAGGTCTTCTAATGACAACCCAAGATTCCAATATGGTGGTCTGGGGTGCCTAACCTTATGCGCCAAAGGTAGAGATAGTCGTTCACAAGTCCAAGGTGCAAATATGGGCCTAAAGGGAAGAGAAGGCCAATAACGGGGTGATCCAAGGCAAAATAGATCCTAATGCTCTTCAAGGGAGACAAGGGGTTGATGAGGTGCCCCTTATCGTAATAGGTATGTTAAAGGTTTTTGATTATGATGTGTATGGTTTGATAGACCCGAGTGCTACTCTTTTTTTTATTACTCCTTTTATTGCCAAAATGATTTATGTTAGTGCCAAATTGTTGTGTGAACCTTATGAGTTTGTTGAATTGTCTATAGAAATTGTCCCGTGTTCATTTTGTATAAAATCTTGCCTTATGATTTTGTGGAATTAAATATGGTGGATTTTGATGTCATTCTTGGGATAGATTGGTGTCACGGCCCAAAGTCCCATAGGGCGGACCGACACCCGTTGCCGATAAGGCTCGGGAGAACCAACATGTAACTATATGCATTCTATACATATTATAAGGGGTTTCTACATTTGACATGCCTTTAAGCAGATAAATAGTGATAAAAAACCAAAAGGAAATGCAGATGACTACGCCATTCGGGCTATGTTGTCTAAAGTGCGGGACATGACTTCACTGTGCTTTATATGGTCTACAAAACCTCTAAACAAAGAAAATCATCTGAGAAAGGTTGAGACAGGTCCCGCCTCAGCAAACTGTGCAATAAAAACATGTAAGCTCTAGACATGTACAAAGCCCCGAAGCAAGCTGGAGCTTGGTGACAGCAGCAAAATATTCTGTACTCCTACTGGGGAGATCTACTAGCACCTATACCTGCAGCATAAAATATAGGTCCCCGTAAGGGATGTCAGTACAGGATAATGTACTGAGTATATAAGGCAGGATGTACTTTATATAAAGTAACAACTCAAATGAAACCATGCACCTGTGGAAGATCAGGGACCACCCTTAGTTATGGTGTGGAATCATGTACTTTATGTCCTTTATACCACTTTACCTTTACTGTATATCTGTGTTGTAAGATATGTGCACAACTATAATCAAATTACCAACTGACCAGTGGTAAAATGTATCGGGATTGTCCCTATGTTAGGTTCTTTCTGAACCCTTTCGGGCTACCACCCATAAAATACTGTATTGGGATCGTCCCTATGCTAGGTTCTTCTTGAACCTCCTCGGGCTACCACCCATCAAAACTGTATGGTTTATCTTTCAGTTACCTTTGTGATTATTCTTTTTGTGGCTATAACATTAGAGCTGTAAGACTATATATGTAGAACATGCCATGGGGATGATCACATAAGACAATATGATAATGAAAAGAGTACAGTACACAAATGATGCAATGCGTATGAAATAGAACAACTTTTGAACTTTATTTTGTAGTAGGAACTTATGTAACTTAGTGTCAAAGTATCAAGGCAGGTTTAAAGGTAACTATGTATGAAATCAAATGAACATGTAAAAGAGTGGAGACATGGTTAATAGTTGCATTGGAGTTGGCAAGTGCCTTTATGTACCCACGAGGGATCTATGTTTCATGCCAAGTGATACGAAATTAAGTAACCTTACATACCTTATTGTATGACGTTGTTACTACCTAGAGATATCCTTCCCTCTTCTCCAAATACTTATCTACAATATAGTAGAGGATAAAACTAGCATTAGAATCCAATGAATACATCTTGGCATCTCAATCACATAAGAAAACAATACCAGCAAGCGGGTGTTTATAAACCCGGGCGTATTCCTTTAACTTTTCCTCCCCTAATCATATTTTCTAATACAAATTAGCATATAAACATTATCTACAGCCTAGTTTAAGTCCATTACAGCCTTATAACAGCCCACAAAGCACAACACATCACAAATCCACACAATCTAAAAACCGACAACATAATGTTACCTTTCTTCACTACATTTCGACGTTGACAACTCCAAACCTATTCCAACTTTAACTAAATTGTTGTAGCAACATTAATACATACAAACAGCTATTAAACAGTTTAATAATAGCAACAAATCATTTATTAAGGACATGAAGCAACAACTTTCTCTCCAATAGTCCACAAGTTCATACGAAGCACATAATTGCAATATCATATAACAACTCACTTTTGTGGACTGTAAAAGTAGTTAATCAGCCTTTTTACACTTTTATAAAACCAATATTTTCTGTCTAATTAAGTAATAATACATAATAAATCCACCCAACAAGATAAAGACCTCTTAACTAACAAGAAAAGTACACAAGAATCCTTAGTATACAATCTGTCTAGAAATTCCAGCATAGGTGAGATTAACTTGTCTCTTCGGTTTTGATGAACAAAAAATACTAGGAGCATAGGTAAGTTTACTTACCTTCAAACTCAAGATTTAGAGCTTCTTTAGGGATCGTTGTAAGTTTGTAAAGCTAGTTTTTAAGCCCTTCAAATGAGAGCAAAGAACCACCTAAGAAAATAGATTTTTCCTTGTCTAAGTTGAAATGAGATTGTAGGCTGGTTATTATTCCTTTTTAAAGCCTTAGCTTGTCCGACTTACTTCTAACTTCTAGACCATCTTGAACCACATGTTATTAAGCTACTTATGCATCAGTTTGGCCCTTAGACTTGGGCCTAAATGGGTCACCAAGTTGATGGGCTTGGGCTGCCTATTTTCCAACTTTTCCATTACTTCGTTTGGGCCCAATTTGTTAAGTGTTTTGTATTGTCTTTATGCCCTTTTTAATACCTCTCTTGGGATGAAGATATAGACATTTTAGGAAATGTTTCTCTTATTCATGGTGAATATCGTGCTATAGAGTTTAGCTAAGGTTATTTACCCCCACCCTAATGAATGTTCTTTGATATACTGGATCATGCCTAATGGAGCGCACATACCTATGGAGCAAACGGCTAATGGAGAGCTTTGGTAAGCTTTCAGTTTGCTTACATACTTTATGGCTAATAAAGCCAACCAAGGGGCCTAGGCCCCTCATTCTCCTACTCTAGAATCTCGTGTGAGGGAATTTATGAGGATGAATCCACCTAAATTCTATGGATCTAAGGTAGATGAGGACCCTCAAGAGTTCATTAATATGGTTTACAAGGATGATTTACAAGGTATTGGATATCATGGGAGTTAGATCGGAGGAAAAGGAAGAGTTAGCAGCTTACCAACTCAAAGAGGTAGCACAAATATGGTTTAATCAATGGAAGGAAGCGAAAGGGGTTGACAATGTGGTTTATCGGAGGATTTCAAGGTGGCTTTTCTTAATCAGTTCTTCCCATTTAAGTGTAGGGAGGCTAAGATGGTAGCATTTATAAATCTGAAATAATGTTCCTTGAGTGTGAGTGTGTATACCCTCAAGTTCAATTAATTTTCAAAATATGCTCCCCAATTGGTGTCTGATCCAAGCTCTAGGATGAGTAAATTCGTGATGAGAGTATCCAGCTTGTTGATTGACGAGCGCCAGTCTGCTATGTTGATTAGTGACAAGGATTTATCCAACTTAATGAACTATTCTGAACAAATGGAGGGGAAAAATTTGAGGAAGAGGAGAGGTAAGGAGGGCCTGTAGCAAAGGAAAGTTCCAAAGTTCCAAAGGTAGTGATAGTATGGTACTTTATTATAGGTGCCCAAAATGTGGTATATGCCATGACGACCTGTGCTTGAATGAAACAAATGCTTGTTATAGATGTGGAGAGGAGGGTCACAAGATAATAGATTGTCCTCCTAGGCACAAAAAGGGTATGTTGGTGATTTCTAATGCGATGCTCCAATATGTAATCGGTTTTATGCTCTTCAAAGAAGTCAAGAAGGGGAAGAGGTTCTTGATGATGCTACCGATATTTTAATTACGTTTCTTGATGTTATTGTGCATACTTCGATAGTTGTGGGGGTTACTTTTCCTTTCTTTATTCCTTTTTTTGGTAGTAGATATGATTATGTTAGTCTATTATATCTAGAAGGTTTTAGGGGTTGTTCATGTTCTTATTGCATAAGGACTTGTATTTTGATTTTGATGGACTTAGTTTTTTGGATTTGAGGTCTTGAGGTGGTTTGGCTACTTGCATAGCATGCTTCCAATATGTGTAGGACCTGTAAGGTCGTAATATGATGTCTAGGGTAGATGATTTATTTGGTAAACTATAATGGGGTAGTCACTTCTCAAAGATTGATTTGTGGTTCAGGGTTTTTCCCCCAAGTGAGGATAAGGATAGGTGACATCCCTAAGTGGTTTTTCGGATAAGTAGTGAGCATTTTGAGAAACAATGGAGTTGTTTTGTTCACTTATACACCGGCTAGGTTTGTGCATTTCATGAATAGGGTCTTAAAACCCTAACTTGGCATGTTTGGGCTGGCCTCTAGTGGTGGAACATTGATTTATTTAGGGCTTGTAAACACTTTTGGGGGTAGTGTTGCAAGTCTTGGGAGATAAGTGGGTTTTTACTAAATATGGTAGGTGTGCATTGAGGATTACAAGAAGGTGGTTAGAACTATTTAAGGATTATGATATAATTGTGCATTATTTTTCCCCAGTAAGGCTAATGTTGTGGTCGATGCTCTAAGTAAGTTGTTTATGGGTAGCCTAGAATATGTTGATGATGGTGGCAAGATGTGATAACTTAGGTTGGGAGAGGTTGACTGTGGTAGTGTAGCATTCTTGATGGTTCCAATTCTTGTTTGGTTGAAGGGGTCAAGATTAAGCAAAACCTTGATTCCACCTTATTAGAGTTGGGCATTTTAGGTGAAATAGGGTAGAGTAGAGGTTGTCTCCCAAGGAGGAGATTGTGGTTTATGGTACCATGTGGGCTATGCATGATTAAGGTTGACAAATGAGTTTAAAGTTGTGAGTCCTTATAGAATGTAGAGGGAGATTGGTGATGTTGCAGGATGGAATGACCTAGGGATATGGTTATGGTTTATCTGGTTCTTCATACTTTTAGGTTGACGAGATATATTGGTGACTCTAGTGTCATAGAACTCTTTGAGGTTGTCGGTTGGTGGATAAGTTGGCTTAGGAGAAGGTCATGGTGGAGGTACTGGATGGAATGGTAGGAAGTTGATTAAAAGGATGTGGTGCTCGTCAAGGCCCATTAGAAGAATCATCAAGTCGATAGTGTCTCCCAGGGGGCCGGAACGGGTATGGAAAAGTGATATTTGTACCTATTTCATTCTATTCAAGATTATAATATCATGTCAAACTCCTTTTTGTGAATTAATAATTCATGTTCTAGCCCCTAAGTCATTTGCATGCATTCATGTTTACATTGAAAAAGTTCATGGTGATTTTACACCGATGTTGAGATTTTGAAAATGGTGTTCTAAAGTGTATTATTGCATTCTGCTTCGGGCTAACCTCTTTATGATTACTCTTCTCCTATACATTTCCTTGATATTTTGGGATGAATGTTTCCAAGGGGAGATATTGAAACAACCCCAAAAAGTGCCCTAAAATGCTTGGAATCATAATTTTCGTATATCTCAAAAAATTTGTGCGTGATTTCTAAAATATGACTTCATATTCTTGTTCAAGTGGTCAAATTGAGTGGAAAAAGGGTTTAATCCCAATTTTAGAATAGAACGATTCACAATTTCTATTTTGCATGTTCGATGAAAATAGTGTTCAGGCGCATTCCTTCCGTGACGCGCCTCAGTGTAATTTTGTGTCCAATTTTTTACTTTGGTCCTAGAATTTTAAGTTTTGGGTCTAAGTGTTCCCGTGTATGAAAATGCCTATACTTAGCCTTATTTCACCCTCAAAGATTTCCAAATACTCACTCAAACACTTAGCTAATATTTCATCTCCTAAATCCAAGTCCCAAGACTCAATCCAGATCTAAGGATTTCACTCAAGCTATAAGTCTCCATCTCCAAACTTCATCAAGCTATTCTCAAAATCTAAAGTATGTGGGTTTCATTTATTGGTTTCTTTCACTCATGATGCCCAAGCTTCATTTTACCTAAAATTACATGATTTAAAGTTGATTTACTCTTGAGTCTTATTTATTATGAAATTTACTACACACTATGTTGGAGCTAATGAAATTGGGATTGTTTTACTATGTTTTGGGTTATGAATCTAAGATCTATTGTGAAATTTGATGAAAGATTTTTATGTATATTGCTTGAGATGTTACCAAGTATCTATTGATGGTTTTACATTCGATTTTTATCATGATAACGCTCTTGAATTGCATGGTTTTACACTAACACTTCACAACTGCCAAGTGTTTGATAAAATGTCCAGTTATTGATGCTTGAGTTGTTGAAGGCCTAATGCTTGGCATATGATGTATATGACTTTATGATGATGAAAGTATGTCATATATGTTTTAATTTCATGATAAGCTTCTATAGTGTTACATGTTGACCATAACCTTGTTGAGGGTTTGGTACATTGATAACTTTGATGGAGGGTGTTAAGTCTATTAACCTTGTTGAGGGGTTGATACCTTGACCACTTGGATGAAGGGTGTTAAGTCCATAAACCATTTTGAAGGGTTGATACCTTGACCACTTTGATAAAGGGTGTTACGTCCATTAACCTTGTTGAGGGGTTGATACCTCGATCACTACCAAAGGGGGTGTTAAGCCTTGGATTCTGAGTACTAGTTGCTCGGTCTATAATGATTATCACTTCTTATCTACATAACACATTCTATATAAGCGTGATTTACTCTAAGCAACATTCATACATGTCATCTTGTTATTGTGCTATCTATTGAGTATTATTATGCATTTTGACTACGTTGCCTATCTCTTGTTGCATTGCATCCTACATACTTAGTACATTCAAACGTACTACCTCATACTCTATACATACATGATGTTACCATGTAGGAACTGGATCTCCTTTTGGCCATCCTCCTCCTCCACGTGGGTAGTACGATTGTCTCTCAAGCTAGTTGGTGAGTCATACATTCCGAGGATGTTGGACCGGATTCCTTAAGCTATGTATTGATACTCTCTTCTTAATTGCTACTTGACTATAAGGGTGATCCCGGTTGTTTGTATTTGCCCCCACAAAGTATATATGTTTAGAGGTGTAGTTGGACAAGTTGTGTATTATGCTTGAGCCTTGACTCATCTATGATATTTAAGTATTACTTCCTCTTTCTCTCTCGCTCTCCCATAGTTCCAATTCCCCTTGTTTATATTTGTCTCTTATTGTAATTCTTAATTTCTTCTCCAATCAAGGATGTGTAATGATATACTATGAGTCTTGTTTGGAGTTCATTCGGTTTCCCTATTCACCGGTCATGTCTAGTCCCTTGGTCCCGGGCGTGACATATTTCACATCCATTGTTCCAAATGAAATTTTCCTTTTTTGTTGAAGGCAAAGCAATCGAGGAGAAACCATTTACAAACCTCTGGTAATACCCCTCTAAGTCCAAAAAGCTCCTAATATTCGAGGGAGTCAAGGGCCTAGGCTAATTTCTTATCACTTTCATTTTTCTCAGGATCCATTTTAATTCCATCACCCAACACACATGCCCAAGGACTGCAACTTCCTTCAACCAAAATTTACATTTATCAAATTTAGCAAAAAACTTCTCATCCCCAAATGGTTGTAAAACCACCCTCAAATACTTTATATGCTCTTTTTTAGTCCCAGAGTAAATCAATATATCATTTATGATGACCACCACGAACATGTCAAGGAAGGGTTTAAAGACCTGTTCATGAGATCCATAAATATGGCTAGGGCATTAGTTAAGCCAAATCACAACAGTATAAATTTAAAATGCCCATATCTAGTTTGGAAAGCCATTTTGGGAATATCGCACTCCCTTTCCCTCATTTGGTGGTCCCCGGACAAAAAATAAACCTTACAAAAATAACTAGTCCCTTGTAGTTAATCAAATAGGTCATATATCCTTGGGAAGGGACACTTGTTCTTTATTATGAACTTATTAAGTTGCCGGTAGTCAATACACATCCTAAGTGACCCATCTTTCTTCTTTATAAACACTACTAATGCACCATGAGACGACTTATTAGACTATATAAAACCCTTCTTCAACAAATCCTTCAATTGGTAATTTAACTCCTTTAATTCTACTGAGTCCATATGGTAAGGAGGAATAGAAATGGCTTGAATATTGGGGAGGCGATTTCTACCAAGGTCTATCTCCCTTTCGGGAGTGACACTGGGAAATTCTTCGGGAAGGACATCAAGAAACTCAATGACCACCAGATTGACTTGATGAGACGAAGTTTAGACTCAATATCTCAAACCCAAAAGAGATGGTAAATGTAACCCTTAGAAATTAATTTTCGAACCTTAAGACAAGAAATGAACCTACCCTTAAACACGAGATATGACCTTCCCACTCAAGGATAGGCTCCTTTTTAAATTGGCACTTAACCTTACGGGTCCTATAATCAATTGAAGCATGATGTGCATGTAACCAATGCATTCCAAGGATGATATAAATATCCATTATGTCAATTTCATGAAAAAATCACAGGGCAAATATTTATGCAATATAGACATGGGACAACACCTATAGACTCTTCTAGCAATAATTAACTCACCAATGGGGGTAGATACCTCAAAGGGTTATCACAACAACTCGAGACATACATGAAGCTTTTTAGCAACAAAAGCAGTAATAAAAGAGAGAATAACACCAGAATCCAATAAATTTTATACATCACAATCATAAACCTTTAATATACCGATAACAACATCAGGAACCGCCTCCACTCTTTGCATCTCTTAAATATAAGAGAATCAATTATGACGTGGAGCACCCCATTGTTGTCCTCCTTGTGCCCTTTGATTGAAACAAGCACCTTGTCCTTGAGGATGACCATACTTACGCTTATTTTGGCCATGGGGACAATCAACGATCTTGTGGACTACTTTCCAAAACCTACAACAAGCTTCGAATCCCTTAAGCATTTGCCATCGTGATTCCATCCACATTTTAGGCACCTTGGAAGAGTCATCCCACCATTTCTACCTTGAACCTTAGGGTTAGGCACCTTATCATTAGTAAATCTTTTTTATTTTTTTTGAGAATTGGAGCATCCTTCACATTAGAAATTATGACCTTATTGGAAACGACTACCCTTAGCACCTTGACAACTACCATCATACTGAGCCTTCTTGGACTCCCCACTCCTTCTCTTCCTAAGCTTCTCCTCTTCAAATTGCTCACATGAAACACCCTTCATGTGCTTCGAAATGTCCCATAATTATAATTTTAATATATCTTAAAATTCATGCATGATTTCAAAAATTTGACTTAATATTCTAGATCAGGATGCAAAATTGAGTGAGAAATGAGTATAACCTGGATTTTAGAGGATCCATAGTGAAAAATAATTTAGGTTAATTTTTGAATTCTTGTGTCTATCCGCACCCTAGTTGTGATACGCCAGGGGTGTGGACTAGTGTAAACTGAAGTTTGCATCTAATCCATGTTATGCCAGGGGCACAGACCAGTGTAACATTTTCCTTAGTTTTTCTCATTTTGCCCAAGTCTATCGGGGTTAGTTTGCCCAAGGAATTCAGGATTTAAGGTATGTGTGTCTTCATCTATGGATCCTTTCACCTTCTCTTTGTATGATAATTCCATGAGTTCAAGTTATTTTACCATGGGTATCTCCTGTTATGAATTACAAGCATAAATTATGTTGGGGTTTTATCAAGTATTGATTCATTATGCATGAATGCCTATTTCAAGCGTATTCCATGAATTGATTATGTCTATTGAGACTATGCATATTTTGAGCTATGAAACTATGAATTATCATGAGCTTTTGTGATGGATTTGAAGTTACTCAACATGAGGGTTTTACTACATGTTGGTGAGTTAAATTGGACTGAGTTTATTCATCTTATTTCACTTTTGAATTGCACGATTTTGAATAAGTATCCTGACCCCACCGTGTGTTTGATAAAATGACATCACAAGAATTCTCAAGTTATTGATGATCTATTACATGATTTACAAGTCAAGTGACTATATGATGATAAGGGCGTCAAGCATGTATTAAATTCATGAAAAGTATCTATGATGTTGCAAGTATCAAGTTTGGCCCTATTTTAAGATTTTACCTCTTGTGAGCCATTCATGTTAAAGCAAGGGTTCATGTATGATTGTGATCTACTCCCATATTCAAGCTAGGCTCACTAGTAGAAGTCAAGCATGTTTAAGAGTTGCTCTTTTCATGTTATCATGTCTTACAAGTTATAAAAGATATGATTATTTCAAGTATTCTGTGGATTTAACTTAGCATGAATTAATGCTTAAGGTAGGTGAACAACTCAAGGGGTCCTTATATAAAGTCTTTACTCTCTAAACTATGTCCCACCACAGGATTATGATTATTACCCTTGCTATACAAGTGGATCCGTATAGCTATACCATACCTTGATGAGGGGGCGATATGCCTCGGATTATTCATTGTATGGTTTACCATTGCAAGCAGATCACACCTTGATGAGAGGGTGACACGTCTTGATCACCTTGTCGAGGGTGTAAAATGCCTCGATCACCCTACAAAATGGGTGACATGCCTTGGATTCAAAATAGTAGCTCTCTTGGTGTATGTTGGTTAAGGTCTCTTCCCACACATGTATTATATATCATGCAAGTTGAATATTTTACAAGCATGTTTTATTACACATACTGATCACGCATGCCATGTTGAGATTATATATATATTGCCTATGATTATGCATTTAGAATATATTGGCTTATGCATTTGTTGTATTGCACCCGGCATACTTAGTACAATCCACTGTACTAATGCATACTCTACACCTACATGATACCACCATGTATGAACAGGAGCTACCTTTGATCATTTTTCTACAAGTTACTAGTTGAGTTTTCGAAGAAAGCTTTGGAGATTTCTTACATCCGAGGATAATATCTACTTATTTCATGTTATGTTGAGACTCCTTATGCTGAACAGTTATTATTATAAGGGTGAGCCCGGGAAGTGTCTTGGCCCTTGCTCCATTCCAAGTTTATGGTGTTATTAGATACTATGATATATTTATACTATGAGTTTACTCTTTTGTGCTTTTATGATTATCAAATACTTCCGCTAGCCACTCTTCTATTTTTTATTATATCACTTACTGATGTTTATTTGCTTTTTGGACCAAGTATAGGTGAATGATATGCTAAGAGGCTTTTTTAGGGTCCCTTTGGGTTCTATTCACTATATAACATCTAGTCCATAAGCTTAGGTCGTGACAAACTAGTTATCATAGCACTAAGTCATTAAAGGTCCTAAAAGATCCAGCACACCGTATCCATTTTTATTCTTAGTCATAGTTGTGAAGCGTACCAAGTATGAATAAGAGGCTTAAGATGAGACAAATTAATATAGCGTGTGTTTAGGAGACTAAATGGGTAGGAACTAAAGCTCAGGATGTAGACAGGTTTTAGTTGTGGTACTTAGGTAGTTTTAGGGATAGAAATGGTGTAGGTATGCTAGTAGACTAGGACATTAGGGAATATGTGGTGGAGGAGAGGAGGTTTAGTAATACGATGATATCTATTAACCTTGTGGTTGGTAAGCATGTAGCGAATGTAGTTAGTGCCTCTGCACCTCCAATGGGCCTGGATAAGGAATTCAAAAGCCTTTTTTGCGAAAATTTGGATGAGGTTGTGAGAGGTATAACAAATACGGAAAAAATCTTCATTGGGGGAGATTTTAATAGTCATCTTGAGGCAACCACTAGCAGGTTTGAAGATGACCATCGAGGCTTTAGTTTTGGGGAGAGGAATGGGGGTGGAATCTCTCTCTTAGATTTTGCCAAAGCTGTTGAGATAGTCATTGCTAACTCATCTTTCCCGAAGAGGGATAATCACTTGATTATCTTTCATAGTATGTTATCTAAGACCCAAAAGAGATTAAGAGAGAAAAGAAGAAGTTTATTTATGGCCAAACGAGGGTTAGATGGGGAGGCTTGACTCTTGCCCTGTCTTATGAGATGTAAGAAAAGTTAAGAAATTTAGGTCCTTGGTGTAGTGGCAAAAATGTGAACAATATATGGGACACTACTACTGGATGTATTAAAAATGTAGCTACCGAGGTACTAGGGATTTCGAGAGGGACCTTTTGGCGGATGTCAGTGCTAAGACAACTATATTTGAGCGCCTATATGAGGAGCTATGTGATAAAGGCATGGAAAAAAGATTGTATAGGCTTACTAAAGAGAGAGAAAGGAAATCTCACGTGTTGGTCCAAGTGAAGTGCATCAAGAATAAGAAGGGTGAGGTGTCGGTGGATGAGACTTCCATTAAGCTAAGGTGGAAAGCTTACTTTTATAAACTCTTAAACAAAAAAGACGATAGAGATATTTAGCTGGGTAAGTTGGCACACTCTAAAAGTCATCGAGATTCTGGTTATTGCAGGCAGTTCAGAGTTGAGAAGGCTAGAAGGACTATTAGTAGGATAAATAAAAGGAGGACGACTTGATGAGATCCCGATACATTTTTTGATGAACATGGTCAAGGATAGCATATAGTGCTTAACTAGACTATTCAATTCTATTATGAGGATTGCTAAGATGCCTTATGAATAGAGGAGTACAATGATTTCATTGTACAAGAATAAGGGTGATATTTAAAACCGTAATAATTATTGGGGTATCAAGTTGTTAAGTCACACTATAAAGGTCTAGGAGAGAGTGGTGTAGATGAGGGTGAGAAATTAGTACTATTTTAGAGAATCAGTTTGGATTCATGTCAAGACAGTCGACTACTTAAGTCATTCCTCTTTTTCGGAGATTACTGGAGAAATATACGAAAAGAACAAAAGACTTTTATATGGTATTCATTGATCTCGAGAAGGCCTATAATAAAGTTCCAAGGGATGTCCTATGGAGGTTTATAGAGATAAAAGGTGTTTTAATAGCATATGTTAGGGTGATAAAGGATATATACGGAGGAGCCAAACTTGTGTAAGAACAGAGGGAGGAGACTAAGTGTATTTAACTATTGAGATAGGGCTTTATCAAGGATCTTTGTTGAGCTCATTTTTGTTTGCCTTGGTGATGGATGAGCTGACGCGATTTTTATAAGAGAATATTCCATGGTGTATACTACTTGAAGATTACATAGTATGGATTCATAATACTCAAACTAAAGTTAATGATATGTTGGAGGTTTGGAGACATGCTTTGGAGTCAAAGGATTCAAACATACCAGGACCAAAAACAAAATTCTTGAATCGCAAATTCAGTGTTATGATAGAAGAAGCTGAGATTTATGTGAGGCTTTCCAGTCAAACTATTCCCAAGAGAGAAAACTTTAAGTATCTTGGGTCCACCATCGAAAAATTATCGATATCCATGATGATGTCATATATCGTATTGGGACAGCATAGACAAAATGGAGACTTACCTATGGAGTATTTTATGATAAGAATATACCACCTAAACTCAAAGGTAAGTCTTATAGAATGCTGGTTAGATAATCATTGATGTATGGGGTAAATTATTCGCCAACATAAAACACATATGTTCAAAAGATACACGTCACAAGGATAAGGATGTTGAGATGGATTTGTGGTCATACAAGGAGTGATAAGATTAGGAACGATGTCATTCAGGAGAAGCTAAAGGTGGCCTCTGTGGCTTATAAGATAAGAGAAGCGATACTGCAATGGTTTGGATATATGCAAAGAAGGAGTACCTATACTCCTATTAGGAGGTATGAGAGATTGGATTTAGTCATTACATGGATGACTAAAGGTAGACCGCATAAGTATCAGGGGAGGTACTTAGATAAGATATGGCAAAACTTCATCTCAGCAAGGATATGACCTTAGATAGAAAGGAGTGGACGTTGCGAATTAGAGTAGCAAGCTAATATGTTATAGAGATAGGTGGATTTATGGCCTTGGGGTATAGTAGGATTTGTCATGTTTTTATATCTTGTGGTGTGTTTATTTGTCCTACATATGTTGATGTTATCATATTTACACATTATCATGTGTTTTTCATTGTCAGTTATCCTTTCTGTTTCCTGTTCTTTTTTCTAGTTTATTCTACTTATGGATTTTTGAGACGAGGGTTATAAGGAAACAACCTCTCTACCTCTATAAGATAGTGGTAAGGTCCATGTACATTCTACCCTCCCCAAAACTCACTCGTAGGATTCCACCGGGTATGTTCTTATTGTTGTAATAAATTCAATAAGGGTCAGAGTCCACTTGCCTTAGTTTAGCCAAAAAATGAACTAATGACAGTGCCTTCCCCTTTTGAATGGAAACTGAATGACCACAATCCACTTAGAAATGAATTTTAAATCAAAATACAAAATTAATAACAACAAAATCAATTAATTTGGGAAAAGGACAAAATAATCCAAAAATTTACTACTAGAAATAAATGCCAAAATCTGTAAATTTTTAGATGAAATCGTTCCTCTCATGATTAGATAGCCACAAGTAAAAACCAATTCCAAAATAGAGTTGGAACAAGTGCATAATCATTAGTTTCTTAAAAATCTCAAAGTTTATGAACATCCCCAAATTTCTCAATTGAATCTTTAAAATTTGTTGTTAAAATCAAGGGGTAATTAATAGGTAATGATAATGAAGTGAAAAATATCTTTTTTAA
Organism: Solanum sejunctum; assembly: GCA_025642045.1. Classification (NCBI taxonomy): domain Eukaryota; kingdom Viridiplantae; phylum Streptophyta; class Magnoliopsida; order Solanales; family Solanaceae; genus Solanum; species Solanum sejunctum. Next base: position 17,576 of record JAOTQJ010181061.1, read on the forward strand.
TAAACAACCTTTTGAAATATCAGTAACAAGTCATCCTAGCTGAGCTATCAAGGTTTGAAAATGGAGTAAATTTTCAAAATGGGTGTGCAAGGGTCTGAATTACCACCTATAATATGGGTATAATTACAGCTAAACTTTTTCTCTGTCTTCCCTATAGTGACCTATCAATGAGTATAGCGGCTTTGCAACCTCGTTATAGCGAGGTCGCTAAAGTGGCAGGCCTTTTCTATAGCGAGATCTAGATCAGAACACAATAGAAACTCTTTCTAAACAATTTCAAGACTCAAAATCAATCCCCAGGATTCAATTGGAACCCCATAAATGCAAACCATATATATAAACCCAGTAAATTCAATATTCTTGACTGCATGGAAATGTCAAAAATCAAATGGATGGCCTTCTCAATCCAAAACCCGATTAAGCGCCATTGTTCTATCTTAGACCACTTGAAATATAAAAATGACACTAAGTCACTCCAAAGTTATGGCAAAGCTTCTTTTAACTAAAATCACCTCGTAAGGCTACTGGAATAATTACAAAAACTGATTCGAGCACCAAAATTTAAAATGTTAATAAAAGTCAAACCAAACTCAAACTTCAACTAAAATTTTCAACTTTGGATCTAAGATCCACATAACAACTACAAATTTTATTCTGATGACTCTCTAGACAAATTTTTATATTCCAGAACTGATGGAATCAACTGAATTCTATTCCGACATTCATATCCCCCAATGACTCAAAATCTAAAATTAGGCAATTTAAGCCTCCAAAACTCACTTCTTTAGAAAAAACTTGATTTACTACAAGATTTTCAAAACCCAACTTTCAAAACTATTCATATATGAGTTGAGGAAGTTGTAAGGAGGGGAAAACTGATAATTTATCAAAAAAGTACAAAATCAACTTCAGGATCATTACATCTTCCACCACTAAAAATTATGTTCGTCCTCAAATATAAAGTAAGGAATGTACCTGAAGCCACAAAGAGATGGATAGCGGGCCTGCATGTCAGACTCCATATCCTGAGGAGCCTCCCTCAGGTTAGAGTCACCACTGAACCTTTGCCATAGTGATATCTTTGGTCCTTAACTTCAAGACCATCCTATCAAGAATAACGATAGGATCCTCCTTATAAGTCATGTCCAGACCCCGTTCAATTGAATCACTAGATATCATATGAGACTCATCGGGGATACATCGTCGTAGCATAGAAATGTAGAATACCAAATGTACAAAAGATAAAATTAAGGGCAAGCAAGTCTATAGCCTACCTCACCCACTCTATTTAGCATATCAAAGGGTTAATATATCTTGGTCTTAGCTTGCCCTTCTTGCTAAATCTCACGACACCCTTCATGGGTGAGATCCTAAGCCAAACTTGGTAACCCTCCATGAAGTCCAAGGGTTGAACACGCCTATTGGCATAACTCTTTTGGCCAATCTAGGCTATCAAATGGCCTAGGCAGTCTATTAGAAAACTGAGTCCTAAGCTCACCTTAGGATGGTGCAAACTGCTCTGTAGACCTGGCCCTCTTAGATTGCGTCCTTTCAAACTCTTGTGTCTTTCTCCTTTGCCTCTGATCCTCCAATTTATGTGCAAAAGCCTGTATTCTCGCTATATCCATGTATTTGTTCAAGGAAGCAATGGTACAGTCTCTAACCAGATATGTATCCAAACTATCTACATATCGATGAACTATGTTTGCCTTAGTAGTAACTACATTAGGAGCTTACCTTCCCAAGTAATTAAATTGAAGGCTATATTCCATCACACTAATATTCCATTAGTAGAGGTTCAAGAACTGATCCGCATGGGCCTCTCAGATCTCTAATGGCATATAATGGTCAAGAAATACCTCTAGGAATTCTTTCCAGGAAGTTCGGGATACATCTATACCCTTAGATTGCTTCCGAGCTTTATACCACAGTATAGCCAAACCCTTCAACATATATGTTGCTAACTTGATAGCTTCTGTACCACTCACATGCATAACATCTAAAGTGTGCTAAATCTGATCAATAAAGCCTTGGGGGTCTTCATTAGGATCTGATCCAGTGAAGGATGGAGGGTCCAAATTAAGAAAATCACATATCCTTGTGCCAACTGCCCTATTCTGACCACCTGCACCTATAACCGAACATTCCTATCTTTGACCTTGGCCAGCAATTATATGGGTCAATAGTTGGACAACATTTCTCAAATACTGCATGGTAGAATTGATAGGTGGTTCTGGGGGAATTTCACTACTTCCGGGTTCATCGGGAGCTAGAGAAATTGGAGATATCTATGACAAAGACTCTTCTTGAATGACATTTCATTGCCTCACCTAACTAGGTATACCAACAACCACTTATACTCCCTTCCCTTTACCTTTGTTTTACCTAGTTTCTGGCAAACTTGCTATATAAAATAATTTAGGGGTTAGACACAATTTACCTATTACACTTATCTCTATGGCATGATCTAAAGAACGAAAGGAAAGTAACAACTCCTAAATGCCACGGGCCCTCTTGCTTATAAATATAGTGTACAACACATCGATAAACAAGACTCTACATAGACACGACTTTGTAGACTCCCTAGGATGACCCGCTCTGATTTACTTCTGTCATGCCCAAAGTCCCATTAGGGTGGATTGACACCAATTACTGATTAGGCTAGGAAGAACCAACCTGTATCTATGCGCTTTTATAAATATTATAAGGGATTTCTACATTTGACATGCCTTTAAGAAAATAAATAGTGATAACAATCCAAAAGGAAATGTATATGGCTAGGCTGTTGGGGCCACAGTGCTTAAAGTATGAGACATGACCACACTTTAATTTACATAGTCTACAAAGCCTCTAGATAAGAAAAAGTATCTGATAAGGGATGGGACAGGCCTCGCCTCGACTAACTATACAATATACAAATATAAGCTCTAGACACTCACAAAGCTTCGAAGCAACCTGGAGCTTGGTAACAGCAGTTGAATATCATGTACTCCTACTAAGAAGATGTACCAGCACCTGTACATGCAGCATGAAATGCATGTCCCCCATAAGAGAGGTCAGTACGAGATAATGTACTGAATATGTAAGGCAGAAAATACTGTATATGAAATAACAGCTCAAATAAAACTATGCACTAGTATAGGATAAGAACCACCTTTAGTTGTACTGTAGGATCATGTACTTTATGTTCTTTTTTATTACTTTACCTTTACTATATAATGTGTGCACAACATGTAATACAAATGACTAGCTGATCAGTGGTAAAACTGTATTGGGATCAGCCCCGGCTAGGCTATTCCTTAACCCCTCGGGCTACCCCCTTTGATAGGATCATCCCTGGCTAGGTGATTCTTCCACCCATCGAGCTACCACCCATCAATACGCAATATACTTTACTTTATCTTTCAATTACCTTTGCGATACATCTTTTTGTGGTCATAATATTGGAGTTGTAGTACTATAGATACAACATATGACATGTAAATAATCACAAAAGACAACACCACAATGAAAGGAGTAAGTTACACAAATAATGAAATGCATAGGAGGTAGAACAACACATGAACTTTATTTAATAGAATGAATTCGTGTATCTTGAAATCCAAGTATGTATGCAGATTCAAAGGTGACTATGTATGGGAGCATATGAATATGTGAAATATTTGAGACATGGTTAATAGTTGTATCGGAGTTGGTAAGTGCCTTTATGTGCCAAGGAGGGATCTATATTTCATGCCAAATAATATAAAATTAAGTAGCCTTACATACCTAGTTGTATGACTTTGCTGTTACCTCGAGATAACCTTCCTTTCCTCCAAATATTTATTCACAAAATCATAGGTGCTGCAACTAGCATTAGCAGCCAATATATACATCTTGGTAGCCCACTCTCATAAAAAAACAACATACGGGCAACAAGCGGGCATTATAAACACAAGCGTATTCTTTCAACCTTTCCGCCCATAATTGTACTTTCTAATACCATTATCATATACATATCATGTGAAGTGTGTTCTAGTGCCATAACAGTCTTACAATAGACCACAATGCACAACACATAATAATTCTACACAACATACAAATAGGTATCATAACGTTATATCCCTTTACTACTTTTCGACATCAACAATCCCGAACCTATTTCAAATTTACCCAAAATATATCAAACGTTTATTCACATAAAAATAGTCTTACAATAGTCCACAAATAGTTCCAAATTAGATGAAGGTCATGAAACAATATTTTCCAATTATCAGCCCACAAGTTTCTTTTAAGAGCACAATTATGACATTGTACAACAACTCTTTTTTGACGGACTGTAAAAGTGGTGCAGCAGCTTGGTTTCACCAATAACAAAAGAAAATTTGTTAAATAAATGAGTGTTACTTTATAATACAGCCAACCAAGAAGATAAAATCCTCTTGAACAACAAGAAAACCTCACAACAATCCTTAGGACACATGCTGTCCAAATTTTCAGTACAAACATAACAAACATAGTGTCTTGTTTTACATAAGAAAACCGTACTAAACACATATGTCAACTTATTTACCACTACCTTCAAGGTGTAGGGCTTCTCCAAGAACCCTAGAAGTCCCCTTGAGGCTTCTTTTCTACGTTAAGAAAGTGTGGAGAGAAAGTTTGTGAAAGCCGAAATTTTCCAAGTATAAGAATGACTTAAAGGTGCTATTTGTAAGCCTTTTTAAAGGGGATTTTAGCTGACTTTCTTGTGTGGTTTAAGCCTTATATTATTAAGTAGGTGATGCAGCAGCTTAGCACTTTCACTTAGGCCTAATTGGGTCTCAAAGTTGATGGGCTTTGGCTGCCCATTTTCCAAATTTCTCTTCACTTGGTTTAGGCCCAAATGGTTAAGTGGGTAGTGATATACTTGGGACCTTTTTATATTCCTCTTGGACTGAAAATTAAGTCTATTTATGATGCTAAAACATGGGCTAAAGTTACACCCTTGACATGGACTTTATTCATAATGGGACTTGGACTAATTCGACATCGGGCCTCATCTCCATTTAGCTAGCAAATTTAAGCTAAGCAAGTAGGTGACTCACCTGCTAGCTTCCTAAGTCCTACAAGCACCTAAGTTTTCTCACTTCATTTAAGGTCATGAACTCCTTAATTCAACTTAAAACATATTTATAGTCGACCCTCTTCAGCGTTAGACGCACATATCGCCCTATAACTTGAGATTCGAGCACTTTTAAAAATGGGCGCTAATTTGACCAAACTACATCATGTTTCATTTGCATAGTACTAGTATTGTAATATGTGGGGTGCTACCCTAAGGTGACACACTAGGCCAAATCTACCCCTTAGTCAACAAGTCCTAAGGTTGCTCCGTCAACTCAGTAGGAGCCATATGATACAGAGGAAAAGAAATGGACTTAGTGTCTAGCTTTACATTATTGGCAAATCTGATATCCCTATCAGGAGGGACTCCTAAGAGGTCGATAGGAAACACATCCATATCTTCAGAAACAATAGGGGTAGACTATATACAAGGCGAATCAACACTAGTGTTGCGAATAAAAGCAAAGTAGAAGAAACAACCTTATCAATTAATACTTTAGCCTTGATACAAGAATTAACCTTTCTAGGATAAGACCCACAGGAACCCTTTCACTTAATTCTTGGTCCACTAAGCATAACAAAAGTAACCGTTTTGGCAAAAATATCAAGAAAAGCATCATTTGGAAATAGCCAACCCATACCTCAAATACCATCAACATCAACCATATCAAGAATAATCATTTCCACCCAAGTATCATAACCCATGAAAGACAAAAGACAAGATTTGTACACATAATCCACCACTAAAGGCTCTCCTACTAGCATAGAAACATGTATTGACACATTCATATGAGCACATAATAAGTCAAACCTAAGAGAGGAGTATGTGGAAACATATGGCTAAGTAGAACAAGGATGAAACAACATTGAGGCTAGTTGATGTAAAACTAGAACAATAAATCTAATAATTGTAATTGACGTCTCTGCCTCCGGTCCACTTATAAAAGATAACATTGAGAACCACAACCTTTGTCTAACAGTTTGGTTCCTCTACCACCTAACTAAGTCACTATATCACTTGCACCCGTACCAGCAGCACAAAACCATTTACCAGCTGAGCGCTACCATGCCCTCTGACTGGTGTTGTTGAGCCTCTAACTAGAGGTACTGAATCTTAACAATTGCTATTGAATAGGAATTATGTGGCCTAGAATAAGTCTACAAAGGGCACTATTTGACCATGTAACCAAGATATACATAACCATAACAAGACCTCAGAGTAGGCTGATGATATGAAGAACGAGAAGGACATCATAGCAACCGTGACTTGAAGATATCTTACCACTAGATGAACCAGAACTACCCTCTATAACTTGCAAGGAAGCCTGCACTAAACCTAATATTGTGATGTACTACCACCTCAATGGAATACTTTACCTTCTAAAGAAGTGCCAAAATAATAACTAAAATCTTGGGCCCTCTCAAGACCACCAAGCTCCTCTGGAACCATTAATGCCACCTCTTAAGCGATCTCACAATAGTCTTGAAAGAAGTTCCCTCAAAAGCTAACCTAAATACATATGATCTAATGGATAAAGTAAAGCCACTCACAAATATGCAAACTCTCTCTGCCTCTATAAGAATCAATGATATGCTACATGATAACTCTCAAAATTAAGCCATATTCTACAATAGTCATACTACTTTGAGTCAAACTCTTAAACTTCATCTGGCTCTACTCTCGAATTCTCTGTAGAATGAATTGATCTTGAAATGCTTTTGAGAATAACCCTACTCTACCAAAGGGGATCTAAGGAGTCCATAACTCATATATGCCCCCTATCATACTCTAGAAAAGCCTCTGAGCATACTTTTGCCATGCCTCGTAGGTACACTCTAAGTTATGTATTCATTAATAGAGGTACAGTTGCATACTTTTGATAGACTTGACCTCCTTCAATCTCAAGCTCGGCTCAAGAGAATTACACCTCTCATAGTATCTAGTTAGTGCTACTCCTTGACCTTGGATCCATCCTCGACCTCTGACTCTATCCTTATTCTTACACCTAGATGGGGCCTTAAAGAAGTCTTATTGGCTGCCTCTCCACTTGCAGAAGCTGATGCTCTAGTCCTAGCTATCTATCAGAAGAATACGCAATATTTAGTACTAACTCATGATATCATGCATGACTGAATTGAATAAAGTAAAAGAGAATTTCCTTAATAGTCTCCAATACCTCCTAAAGATAAGAAACAAACTTCTTTATGCTGATCCTTGAGACCCTATTCAACTAGGCTTGTACACTTGTGAGACCTATAAATCTGGCGCTGTGATACCAATTTATCACGATCTGATTTCAAGGATGATGGAACTTGTCCTTATCTCACTGATACAAGTCATCCTAATCTGATCATAGCTATATAGAACACACTGATGCAGAAACTAAATAAAGATAATAATATGAATAGCAAGACCTGAAGTCATAAACACATTATCCAAACTAAAAACCATTCTAATACTAGTTGTCATAAGGTATAAGCGTCTATTACATTAGAATAAGAAGAAATAAGAAGTATCAATAGTATTTAGCCCTCAAATAGACAAAAACTAATAATAATATTTGATTGTCTCGACAGAATACTGGAGAAACAAGTAATTTCCTCTCGACTATCACAATCTCAACCAATAGGAGAAGAAGAAGATCAGCAGAATCGAGGCTCACTACCTATACGCACGTGTAGAAAATAAAGGAGAGTATTAAGGTACCCAAGAAGTATACCTAATCACTAGTAGAGTGTAAATAACTAAGAACTCTTTCCATCCTAATCACCTATCTCCAGACTATAAAACCTGTATGCAGGAAAGGCCAACATATATAACATAGGCAATATATAAGGTTATGATCTCATATCACAGTGTCACAATTGTCCAAACATCACAATATACAAGGCTCAATTATTCCATATAGAGGACAATTTCAATATATCAATCTCAACAATATACAAGATTTAAAACATTCAACATATCATATTGGGTGCGTATATCAACTTCAAGAAAGGAAAGATTTGAAAATGGCATGAATGCCATAAAATGTAAGTAATGCAATGCAATATCAAATAAGTCATAGTGCATGTCTGTCCAATGATCCACATCCATGGATATAATCAAATTCGAACCTATGTGTGACACCTTCAATTCGAATCCAAATATCTCTTATGACTTATTTATTGAATATCTTAAAATTTGTGCATGATTTTGCAAATCCAACTTCGTATTATTTAAGGAAAAGTATTTTAGGAAAGATATTGTTTTTGATTTTTGGATTACTTGTATCGAAAAATAATTTTTTGGGTGATTTGGGCCTAAACCAAAAGAGTACACGACGAATCTATGTCGTGAACTTGGTCCGCCCCAATGTACAAAAGTGGCCTAAACTCATTCATATGTCAAAATAGGTCAAAATTGAACTTTTCAAAATAATGACATATGTGGGAATAGAGCCACGTCCGCCTCTACTCCCCCATAGTACAAAATTTTCCAAACATTCCCGATTACAGCTAAGGGGAATTAGGTAATAACCCAAGTCCCTTATAGATGAGATTCCTCTATTATTCTATCATGTTTAGCCACAATTCTCTCAAGAACTCTCCCAAGATCCTCTCTAACCCTCACCAAATCCCTAATGAAATTTCAAGGTTCTCAAGAACTCTCTTTGGATTTCAAGAATTCAAGTGAAGCCACTAATTCTTCTCAAGTTTCCTTCAAGTACTTTCAAGGATTAACATATGTAGATCATAATTCATAGGTTCTTCCACCCATAAAGAACTATTCTCTCATTTTATGAAAAATTTCATGATTTGAAGGTTTGATACTTTATGAGTAATTCCTTTTATGCATTATGAATATGATTTAAGTTGATTACATCAAGTATTGAGTTGATTATGGATGAATGCCCATTGGAGTTTGATATTATGATTGGTTTTATGATTCTAAAACTATATACTCTATGATGTCATGAAAGACAATGGAAGATTTATGTATTTTTGTTGAATTTCATGATACCTATTATAGGGGTTTTACTACAATGTTGGTGGATTGTTTTGAATGAGTCTTAAATGACTTGATTTTACTCCTCTTATGTTTTATATGCTTGACTTGCATGATTTTAGGATTATATGCATACACCGACCATATTTTGGAGAAAGTTCTGAACCAAGCTTCTTATGTTGATGAAAGCCTTATTGAAAGATATATGAATGATATATGATGTGAATGTTGAAGGGATAATAACTATGTTATGTGATCATGAGAATGTTATGAAAGTTATAAATTATATTATGTCCTTTCTTCGATATTATGAAGTTTTGGATCTAAAGAACTAATCTATGATGATATTATGATATTATAAGATTTTTGCATATTATGACTATAAGTACAATTTGAGTATTCCTTGGAATATTGACCTAGCACTGAGAGGACCATAGTAAATAACCATTGTCCTATAACTATGTTGTCAACATAGGTTTGTGATTATCTAATTAATCCATATAGCTCTTGTTGCATGATTCGTCGAAAAGGGTGGCTTCTAGTAAGGTACACGCTAATTAATATCAAAACAGGGTGGTGTTACTATAAGGATCCTATCATATATTAACTGAAATGGGTGTAGCTCTCATAAGGCTCATGTTATACTTTAACAAAAAAGGGTTGTGTTCCGGTGAGGTGTTTGTGAAGCATTATCTGGAATGGGGATGTTCCGATAAAGTGAGTGTTACATTTAACTTAGCAAAGTAGACCACTCCTTTATTTGATGTGGAGTGAACATTGAGATTCCAAATAGTAGCTCACTTTGTCTTATTTGTCGGTTATGGTCCTTTCCCATCTATGTATGATATATTTTGTGATTTTGCTATCCTCATGCATGTTTTGGATAAGGTATTGAACATTCATGTCATATTGAGCATATAACCTTTATATATGATTATGCATCTTGATTATACTAGATTATGTTCTTGTTGTATTACACCCTACATACTAAGTACATTCCAAGTACTAGTAGATACGTTTTGCCAACATAATCTAACAATATAGGGACTACAGCTTCTATTCATGCACCTTCAGGTGACCAGATGGCTTGTTGAAGATTGTTATTTATGAGTCCTCTACTTCAGGGACAACGTCAACTTTCCTATCATGTGTTTTTAAGACTTATTTACTTTTGGACATTTACTTTTGAGGGTGAACGCGGGAGTTATCTTGGCCCCCATTATACTCATACTAGAGGTGTTATTAGATATGGATGTGTATGTCATGAGGTTTACTCCTATTATTACTATGTAATTATGTAAGATTTCCCTAGGTCCTTATCCCCTTGTATATGTTGATGCTTGTGGTTGATATGATATGGAAGTTGTAAGGCCAAATTAACCTCAAAGCATGAGTCATACTCACTTGCACCTTAGTCCTTGCTTGCTATGTGATGGAGCAAAGCCCCATTCTCTATAAGATCCTCATATCTTGAGTTTAAAGCCCTACTTCCCTAAGAATAACTTAGTTGTTGTTACTTATACTTCCGCAACCAAGAATGTGCTACTTATGAAAAGAGGCTTATTTGGGGTCCCTTCGGGTTCCCCATTCACTATATCACGTCCAGGCCATAGACTTGGGTCGTGATACCATGGGGTTACACATTGACAATTTATCTACCATAATAGTTTTTCTTGAACATTTAACTTTCATATCTAGCTGGAACCATTTCCCTTTCATGCTTCTTTTCTTTTTCTTACTTTCTTTTTATAGTTGAAACCATTTGTCTTTCGCTTTTCATTTATTTTCTTTATCTAGCCAGAACCATTTACTTTGTCTTTTCATCTCAAAAGGGACATTAAGAACATATGGATATATATCATCAAATGACAAGTATCACATTAATAATAAGGAACTCATAGAAGACGTCCACATAGATCCATTATTCATAATCACATACTTAATGTCATTATCAAGTAGGCAGCACCATTTCTCTTCAACTTTTCATCGTCAATGGAATAACAAGCAATTCATATCATCATCACACAAGAATCACTTTCACAAGTTTAAAACTAGGAAAGATGTTCACATGACATTATTTATTCAAAATCATCAATCATTTTCATTATTCTTTCCACTCTAGAGTCACATCAACAAATTACATAATAATTATATCATAAGTTAGTTCAAATCCTTCCTATCATCATCTTTAAGGATAATTCATCATTTAGGTCGTCATTTCCCAAGTAATTAGTTCAACATTTCCAATATTACCTCAACATAAACATTTAGCTAAACATTTCATGTAAAGTAATTCAATAGACAAATCTATGTAACATGATTTAAAGTTTGATAATTAGAACATCATCAACTTTTTTACATTATCAACAACAACATCACAAGCACATTTCAGAATATCAACTCACAAGTTGTCACCACCAAAATTACGGCCTAAATGTGAAACGGCGAATAGGAAACCCAAAGGGACCCCAAACAAACATCTTAACATATTATACATACATCCTTGGTCGTGGAAGAAAAAAATAAACAATAGTGAATAATATAAGTAAAGAAATTTGGACTAAGGGAAAGTGTATAATTACAGAATCAAAGTTCAAAGCATAACTACTTCAATTCTTCTAACAACACTTCTAAATGTAGACTTGAGTAGAGACTTATGCAATTTATGGGCTCACCCTCATAGTATCAAATATCCAACATAAAGAGAAAAACAACAAATAAGAGTAGCATAGCTTGTGTCGCCAAACATGACTACTCGACAAAGCTGATCTTTTGGAAGACAATCTAGCCATATGGAGGATGATCATTAGGTGCTCCGGTTCCTATATGATAACATCATGTGGGAATAGTATGTGTTAGTATGTTAGATTGTACTAAGTATCTAGAATGCAATGCGAGCAAGAGATAGGCAACTTAATCAAAATTCATAATTATAAACAAAGGATAAGTATAACATCAATACGGCATGTATGATCAATGCTCAAGGAAAAATATACTTATAAATGATAATCAAGGAATGCAAACACTATATGAAATACATACTCAAACCTTTAACCAACATGCATGAGATAGGTCAAATAGCCACTCACTCTCCTTATGGTATAACCTTGTCAGAAAGTGTTATGAATACCCCTACCTTATGACATAGTCTTTTTGATCGGTACGATAAAAGTCCCCTACTTTATGGTATAATCTTTTGTGTAGGATCTGTGATTCATTCTACCTTGCAACATGGCCTTTTCAGTAGAATGTCCACACCTTACGATAAAATCTTTTTGGTAGGAATTATGATTTGTACCTTATGATATGGCCTTTTCAATAGGCGTAGTAAGATGTCCTTGCCTTACAATATAATCTTTTTGGTAGAAACCATTAGTCATTCTATATTATGGCATGGACATTCTGATAAAATGTCATACCTTTCGATATAATCTTCTCAGTAGGAGTCATAGAAATAGCTCATCAAACCATTACATTTCAAGCATCAAGAAAAAGCTTCTCAATTTTCTGAAGAACATAATAAACATAGAAACCCAACAATGTACTTTCAACACCATAAGTACATTTCATGAATTAAATGCATACCCATATTCCTTTCATCATCCTAAAGCCACTTGACTCATAAGCCATGCAATATATCCTAAATAACTCAAGAAACCTTAACAAGACATTTTATCAAACACTTGACGGATGTGTAATGCTAGTTCAAAATCATGCAATTCAAGATTGAAATCGTGTTAGAAAATCAATGTAAATTAACCCACCAATAGTAGGTAATACCCTCTTGCAAGATAGATCAAAGCCCCTAATCAATTCATAGAATAGATCATAGCTCCATACTTAAAAACATGTATAGTTGAACAACATTTCATAAAACCCCAAAATAATTTACACTCAAAATAAGATATACCAATAGATAAATCAAATTGAAAACATGCAATTTATATAAAATGGAAGGTTGGGCACCATGGGTGAAAGGACCTAATGGTTGAAATCCACGTACCTCAATCTTGGAGTTTTTTGAAGAAAACTTGAGAAGGCGATGGGGCTTGACTTGGTTTCCTTGTATTGCAACAAAATCTCTTGAAAACCTTAGGAATGGATGGAGAATATGATGAAGATTACATAGGACTTTGAGAGTTTTTTGGTGAGTTTTTAAGGCTCAAAATGGCTGAACAATGAGGGATTTTTGTATATATAGGTATTGGGTTATTACCCAATTGCCCTGGAGTAAAAATAATTTGTTTTAAAAATTATTGAACTAGTCCGTGCCATGTCCGTATCACAGACTAGTCATCGACAACTACTATTTTTGTGAAGTTTCACCAAAAATTATCTTTCTTGGCACGGACAAAGTATACCTCGTAGGTACTCGTTTTACCAGACAATATTACCTTATAAACAAGAATATACAGTCCGATTTACAAAATTATGTACAAATTTTGAGATATTAAAAAAAAGTAACATAGGGTATTTTCGAGTTACGAGGAGGGATGAGTAAATATCCCCAATTTTGAGATGTAAGGAAATTACGATTATGGGACATTCCTATGAAAATGTGGGGAGTTTCAATATCTCCCCCTTGGGAACATTCGTCATCGAATGGCAAAGAAATATATATGAGAGAAGTAGTCAAGATGATTTCAGCCCACACAAGAATGAAATAATGCACTTAAACATCATTTTAAAATCTCAACATAAGTGTCAAAATCACCATGAACTTGTCAATATAAACATGAATGTCTACAAATGACATAAGGGCTAAAAATTAGGACTTGAAATCATATAAAGGACTTAGTTGTTATCTTAGACTTGAATAGAGGAGAGAGGTAAGAATAACACTCCTTTATGACTGCTTCGCCTTCCTTGGTGACTCTTTCATCTTGTTGAGTCCCCCAAAGTACCTTGACAGAAGTTACATCCTTGCCTCTCAACCTTCTCACTTGTCTATCCAAGATTTCTTCCAGAAACTCCCATCAGTCAAATTATCCATCATCACACCCATACCCTTCAAAGTCACCATAGCACTTGGGTCGCCACATACCACCTTATCATATACATATGAAAAACAGGATGAACCATATTTACTTCCATAGGCAACTTTAATCCTTATGCAATCTTGCAAATTTCTCGTCCAAACCCTATAAGGGCCTACAAACCTTAACCCAATTGTCAACCTTAAACACACATAACCCTAAAAGGAGTAGCCCCCTTGGGTGAAAATTTTCACTCTACTATTCCTCACCAAGACCTCCAACTTTATTAAGATGGAATAAAGGCCTTGCTTAAACTAGACCTCTTCAACCAAAGATGATTTGGAAGCATCAAAACAACTACACTACCATTCTTAACTTTACCAAATCTCATCCCAACCTAGTCTGCCGATATACTTCTCCAACCATTCTTTTGTTACCTTAAGATTCTCATTTTCCATAATTAGCAAGCAAGCTCACATTACTCAAAATTTGTAACATCACCCTCAAATGATTCACAAGCTCTTCCTTACTTCTAGAGATGAATCAACGTACTCTCACCAAAGACCACCACAAACATGATAAGGTAGGGTTTAAAGACATTATTCATGAGACATATAGAAATAGTCGTTGCATATGCCAAACCCAAAGACACTACCCTAAATTCAAAATATCGAAAAGGACATCAAGTACTCATTGACCACCAAAATTGACTCAATAGAAAGGATGCTAGGCTCAACACCCCTGCCCTTACAAGATGATAATGCAACCCTTAGAAATCAAGTAGACCTACCCCTTCACCACCACTTCATAATTCCCCACTCAAGGATGTGTTCATTAGGGAATTGGGATCTAACTCTATGAGTTTTGTAATCAATAGATACATGATATGCATGTGACCAAATCACCCCAAGAATGACATCCAAATCAACCACATCTAATTCAACAAAATTACAAGGCAAGACCTAATGCAATATTACCACGAGATAATTTCTATTGACTTTTCTAGCAACACTAGACTTACCAATGGGGGGTGGTAGACAAAAAAAGGGTTCACAGAACAATTGGAGACATACTTAAAACCCACAACCAATAAAAAGAATAATGAAAGAAATTATGGAACCAGGACCCATCAATGCACACATATCAAAGTCAAAGAAAACTTTAACATACCAGTAGAAATAACGGCCACCTCATCTACCCCTTGCCTCATTTGAAGAGCATAGAACTGATTATATTGTGGAGCACCCCCTTGTTGGCCTTTTTGAACTCTTTGATCAACATTTCCACCTTTCCATTGTGGTCGAGCATCTCTGACCTTATTTTGAGCATATGGATAATCCATAATTTTGTGGCTTGTCTCACAACATCCAAAGCATGCACCTATTTTTTTCCAACATGTACCACTATGTTTCCTCCCATATTTTGGACATCTAGGATGGTTCTCCCCATCACCTCTTTGGGGCCTTGGGTTTGGCACACCATCCTCATCAACCATTTTGTTTGTAGCATCGTCTGACTCTTGATCTTGGGATCTACAGTCAAATTGAGCCCTCCTGGATCCCTCACTTCTCCTCTTTCTAAGATTCTCCCCTGAAGTTGCTAACCATAATTCACTAGCCAATATAAATCCATATCACTTATCAACATGGATGCACGACACTCCTCATTAACTAAGTGGGCCACCCCCATCACAAATTTGTTCATCCTAGACCTTGGCTCAGCCACCAATTAAGGAGCATACTTAGAGAGCTTGTTGAACTTGAGGGAAAACTCCCTCACGCTGATGGAACCTTGCTGAAGATTCATAAACTCTATCATCTTAGCTTCCCTTAGTTCAATAAGAAAGAACTGGTTGAGGAATGCAGCTTTGAACTCCTCCCGAGGAATGGCATTGTCATTTCCTCTCTCCCTCTTCCATTGCACAAACCACATTCAAGCTACTCCATTTAGTTGGTAGGCTACTAGTTCCATCTTCTTCTCCGAATTGGACACCATAATGGATAGCACCTTGTACACCTTATCTATGGACTTTTGTGGATCCTCATTTGTCTTGGATCCATGAAACTCCTTTGGTTTCATCCTTGTGAAATCCCTCACTCTAGAAGCCAGAGTGGGACCATTACGGATTTGGACCCCTTGGTGAATTTGGTTAGTCATAGAATGTGGTAACATAGTTATAGCATTCCGTAACTCAACTTCAGTATCCTCTCCATCTTGAGGAACTTGAGGAGTGGGTGAAGCCGGTTGTTCAATAGGTACATGACCCCTCCTTGGTCTTTCTCTTTGTAATAACATGGTCAATAACTAGAAAAGCAAAGAACATTTGTTATGGGAAAATGCCTTACCTTACAACTTAGGTATGAAATAGACCATAAAGATATGAAGCATTTCATAAAACTACTTATAGCATCCCATTCATAGTTGTGGTGCATTTCACAACCATGGAGAAGACTCTAATAGATGCAATATATTAGATTTTGAGGACCATTAATGACCTAGTACTATGATACCATAATTTTCATGAGCTAAATTAGTGCCTAGAAGTTACACAACAATGGGGAACCTGAAGGAACCCTAAACAAGCCTGTTAGCATATCATAAGCATATCCTTGGTCACAGAAGCAAAATAAATAATAGTGAATAACATAAATAAAGGAATTTGGGACTAAGGGAAAGACCCTAATTGTCAGAAATCATTAAAGAGTCAAATCTCAAAGCATAAATACTTCAATTATTCCAACAACACCTCTAAACGTAGACAGGAGTGGGGGCCAAGACAGTTTGCATGCTCACACTTATAGATCAAATATCCAACATAAAGAGATAAGCTAAGATCAAGTGTGGCATAGCTTCTGTCCCCGAACTTGAGAACTCAGCAAAGCTTGTCTTTTGGAAGACAATCTAGCCATATGGAGGATGATTAATACATTCTCCGGTTACAACATGGTCACATCATATAGGTATAAGTATAATATCAATATGGCATGCATGATCAATGCTTAAGGACAAAAATGCTTGTAAATTATAATCAAGGAATGCAAACTCAATATGGAATACATACTCAAGCCTTCCACCAACATACCAGAGATAGGCCAAATAGCCACCCACTTGCCTTACGGTATAACCTTTTTAGATAGTGTTACCAATACCTCTACCTTATGAGATAGTCTTTTTGATAAGTAGTATAAGACGTCACCTACTTTATGATATAATATTTTGTGTAAGAGCCATGATTTATTCTACCTTACCTCATGGCCTTTTCGATAGAATGTCCACACCTTATGATATGATCTTTTTCATGGGAATTATGATTTGTACCTTATGACATAACCTTATTGGTAGGTTAGTAAGATGTCCTTGTCTGACGATATAATCTTTCAGTAGGAACTATTAATCATTTCTACATTATGGCATAACATTTTTGGTAAATATTCATACTTTAAGATATAATCTTTTCAATAGGATCCATAGAAATAGCTCATCAAAATACTACATTTCAAGCATCAAGAAAGGGCTTCACAATTTTTTCAAGAACATAACAAATGTGGAAACCCAACAATCTACATGCAACACCATAGATATTTTTCATGAATTCAACACATAACCATATTCCTTTCATCATCATAAAGCCACTTGACTCATAAGTCATGCAATAAACCCTCAATAACTCAAGAATCCTTAACAAGACATTTTATCAAACACTTGGCTGGTGTATAATGTTAGTTGAAAATCATACAATTCAAGAGTGAAATCTTGTGTGGAATATAAATATAAATTAACCTACCAACACTAGGTAATACCCACTTGTCAGATACATCAAAACCCCTAATCAATTCACACAATAGATAAAAGCTTCATAGCTAAAAACATGCATAGTTAAACAAAATTTCATAAAACTCCCAATATAGTTTAATCTCAAAACTAATAATAAGATATACTCATAGATAAACCAACTTGAAAACATGCAATTTATATAGAAAGGAAGCTTGCACACCATGTGTTATAGGACCCAATGGTTGAAACCCAAATACCTTAATATTGGTGTTTCATTAAGAAAAAATAAGAATGCCTTGGGGCTTCACTTGGTTTTCTTGAATTCCAATAAAAATTCTTGAAAACCTTAAGAATGGGGATGGAGAATATATATGAAGATTAGAGAGAAATTTGATAGTTTTTTAGTGAGTTTTTACGGCTCAAAATAGTTCGACAATAAGGAATTTTCGTATATATGAGTATTGAGTTATTGCCCAGTTGCCCTATAGTAAAAAAGATTTTTTTAAAAATTTTTTTAAACTAGTCTGGGCCAGGTCCTCATCGTGACCGATCGCTGATAGCTATTATTTTTGTGAAGTTTCACTAAAAATTAATTTTCTTAGCACAGAAAAAGTATACCTTGTAGGTACTTGTTTTCTCACATAATTTTGTCCTTTGAACAAGAATATGAAGTTGGATTTGCAAAATTCTGAGCATATTTTGAGATATTAAAAAAATGCATCATAGAGTCTTTTCGAGCTACGATGAGGGGTGTTTAAATATCTACAATTTTGAGATATAAGAAAATTATGATTATGGGGCATTCTTATAAAAATATGGTACGTTTCACAAGTCTAAGTCAGTAATAATATACATCAATGCATGATTCAAGTAATGCATGGAATCATTTCCATATTCACGTTAACTAGATCACATCTACTAGAATAATTCACTAATTATCAAGATTTACATTGAAAGGAAATACTAAGTACAATAAACTCAATAAGGGTTAGAGTCCACTTGCCTCAATTTAGCCAATAAATCACTTCAATGATAATACCTTCCCCTTTTGAATAGCATCCACATCACCACAGTCTACTTAGAAATGAATTTCAAATCACAATACTAAACTAATAACACCAAAATCAAGCTATTTAGGAAAAAACACAAAATTATGCAAAAATTCACTATCGAAAATCAACATCAAAAGTTGAGAGTTTTTAGATGAAAAAGTTCCTCATGATTAGAAAATCACCAGTGAAAATCAATTAAAAAATGATGTTGGAACAAGTACAGAAAAATCAATTTTTTAAAATTCTCAGAGTTCATGAAAATCTCCAAATTTCTCATTTAAATCTTCCCAATTTGATATCAAAGTCGAGTACTTAATAGCTAATGATAAGGTAAGTGAAAAATATCTTTCTTAGTCCAAATCTTCAAAAAACATCAATCATAAGTCATCCTAGCCGAGCTCTTATGGTTTGAAAATAGAGAAAATGTTCAAAATAGGTGTGTATGAGTCTAAACTCCTAAGGCCTGCACCAGAAAATAGCAAAAACTCTTTTTCAACAATTTCAAGACTCAAAATCAATGACCAAGATTTCTTTGGAACCTCATATGCACAAAGCATATATATAATCTCACTAAATTTGACATTTTCTACTCAGTGGAATTGTCAAAAAATTTAATCTGGGGCCTCCATGACCTATAACTTGATATAAATGCCTCAATTCTAACTTAGGCCACTTGAAACATAAAAATGACTCCAGGTTACTCAAAATTTATAGCAAAGCTTCTTTTAGCACTAAAATCACCTCCTTATACCATTGGAGCGATCAGCAAAACTGATTGTAGCATCGTAACCTTAAACAATTACTAAAGTCAACCAAACTCAAACTTTAACATAAACTTCCAACTCTAGACCTAATATCCACATAACAATTTCAAATTTGATTTTGATGACTCTCCTAGATCAATTTCATATTTCAAAACTGATGGAATCGATAGAATTCTACTCTGGCACTCAAATTTCTAAATGACTCAAAATTTCAAAACTAGGTAACTTAAGCCTTCATAACTTACTTATTTAGTCTACAAAATTTTCAAAAATCATATTTCAAATCCATTTAAGTATAACTGGGAGAAATTGTTGGGAGAGGTAAAATTATATTTGGGTTGAAAAAGTCAAAAATAATCTTCATGGTCATTATACCATTGCATACTATGGCAGACAACTTATTGTGCTCTCACATACTCAGTATATTCAAATGTACTAATTGTGTACTTACTTGTCTATTTAATTTTATAACATAAGTATAGACATGCTTCCCTCTACACGAGGCTAGTTGCTATATCTATGGATATCCAAGTATGTTAGTCTTTATGGTTTAATAATCGGGTATGTTTACATTAAGACTTTTAATTCTAGTTTATATTATAGCTATAACAAACTACTCCTAATATGAAACTATGATTTACAAGTTTATGCATGTTAGGACAATGCTTTTGCTTTATGTATCCCATGGGATGTTGACTTAGAACCGAGAGGATCTTGGTCAATTTCCATTGTCCTTTAACTATGTTGCCACAATATGACTATAATTTTCTCATGGATCCATGTATCTCACATTGCACGATTTATCAAAATGTGCATGATCCCGTAAGGTAAATGTAAAATATTCACCAAAATGGGTTCAATCCATTAAAGTACATATCTATGAAATGGATTTGATCTAGTAAGGTGCATGAACAAGCACTCTCCAAAATGGGTTGGACCCATAAGCTGAGGCTTAATCTACTTTGGCAAGTAGACTACTACTTTTTCGATGTGGAGTCAACATAGGAATTCTACGTACTAGTTCACATGGTCTTCGTGCCAATTAAGGAATCTTCCCTCATACCATGTTGTGAACTTATGGTTTACACCCCATGAATATTTTCACTAAGGCATTGATCATTTATGTCATATTGAACTTACTATTGTTATTTATGATTATGCATCTCGTCTAATATGGTTTATGATTTCTTTGTTGTATTGTGCCCCACATACTTAGTACATTCAAAGTAGTAATGTATACTTTTGCTATACGATCTAAACATGTGGAAATTGGAGCTCCTATGCATCTACCTCCTTGTGGCTAGTATGATTCATGAAGCTTTTTGTTGTGGTAAATCCTCCACTTCGAGGGCATCATCCATTTTCTATCTACCGAATTTATGTTAAGACAATGCTACTTTATTAGTTATTTTGAGGGTGAGCTTGGGATAGGTCTTGGCCTACGATCTAGTCATAAATAGAGGTATTATTTGATACCATGCTATGTATGACTTGTACGATCATATGCATCTGTGAAGACTTTCTCTTAGTCTCTATGCCGTGTATAATGTTGCTTTGATGCTATAGACAAGTGGCGAATTCCTTAAGTCCCTAATCCCCCATAGAGTGTGTCCCATATTCTCTTCCTTTAGATTTACTTGTTCTGTTTAAATGATGGGAATTCCTTATCCCTTCTCCCATAGAGTTAGCACTAAGCCCCTAACCCCCTCAGTACTAATTGATGATAGTTGAATCATATTCTACAATCAAGGATATGCTTATGTATGCTATAACACATGTTTTGGACACCTTCAGATTCCTTATTCACCATGTTGCACCTAGGACATAGTATTGGGTTGTGACGATTAAAATATTTATTTATTTTTGATTCTACAATTGGTGGACATAGTGGCACAAGAATGGTTCCATCAAGGGTGAGACCTGGTCTTCAAAATGGCTCTAAGTGATTGGGAGATTAGTAAGGTAGCAAGATTGTTGCAGGTGCATAGCAAAGGGAGTTTCAATCCATTCCCAGGTATCTCAGAAGGACCTGATATTCCAATATAGATGTTGCATAGTAAAGTGTGTTTCAATGTGAAGTCCTGTTACTAGAACATGAACCATAACTGGAGAATAGGAATAGTGGCCATAACTAATTTTGAAGATTGAAATCCCCCATAAGGTGCCATGTTTCACATGATTTGTGATCAAAAAAGCATATTTAAGTCGGGAAGTATTAGAGATGAGCTATACATATTTCCTCAAGGTGTTATATGTGTTAAAAAAGAGGTAGAGGTTGGCAACCACTTAAACAACTATAAATTTGTGGGACATGTTTTTATGTATACTTGGAGTTAGCTGGGTAATGCTAAAAACTTCTATAGACACACTAAAACACTAGGAAGGAGTGGGTAGAAGAAGAAGATCTAAAAAGGACTAGTGGAAATACATTCCATCTTACATCTAGTGGACACTTTGGAAGAAAAGAAATAAAAGATACCATTATGGGCAAGCCAGCAGTATTCAGAAGACCAAGATGAAGAGTCTAAGTTTGTTATATTTCTAGTGTAAATAGGATATGGTGGGAGAGGTAGAAAGTCTGATAGACTTCATATGAAAATTGCAAATATATCTTTAGAGATTTTTTTTAATCATGACGCCCCTAGGGAGTTGTAAATCCCACCTCGGGAGTTTTAAATCCCACCTCATTATCTTTTACCTGTTGAGCTTTTTGGTATTTTTATCAAATAAAATAAAAAAAAATTGATAGGAGTTTTTTTTTGAAACTGTTAGCTAAAATGGGTTTCAACAAGGTGTTTATTAAAAGGATTTAGAGACAGGTTGCTAATAATAGGTATTCTATATTGATCAATGGTAAACTTGTGCCTTTTTTCACTCAACTAGGGGGCAAAAAAAGGGACCCCTGTCTCCTTATTTATTTATTACTAGAGTGTAGGTGCATGCTTGGGCTCTTAATAATTTATACAATTGTGTAGGGTTTCCAGGATATGGCTTATCAAAGTGGAGTGAACATATTAACCATCTTGCATATGCTAATGTTAGTATCATTTTTTACAAGGCATATTGGTTATCTATGAGATCGAAAATTAGATTTACAGTTTGGTCACAAAATCAATAAGGAGAACAGTGCTTATTTTGCCTATCATAAGGATGCTCAAAATGATGTTCAGATTAATTTTCCTAAAGATAAGTCTCCTCTATCGTATTTAGCATGCCCAATTGTACACGCAAGAAAGAGGAAGTCTCATTTCTCTAGCTTGATTAAAAAGGTTCAAAATAAGCTACAAATTCAAAAAAGGAAGTTACTATCATGACCCAAGCCTAGGGCCTACGTGCAACACGATGAATGGAAAACCTAGAGGATCTCTAATTAATCAAGTCTCATAGCATACATAAGTACTTCCTTCGTTAAAAAGCATAGTTCGACCATCAACAAGTAGTACTAAGGGGATTTGGGGCTTATGACGCACTTTATGGGACAAGGGATAAGGAAATACCACCATCCAATCACAACAAGTAAATATAAGGGAAAGGAGACGTGAGACGTACTATAGGGGAAATAGGAACTTAGGAAACTCACTAATTTGCTTATATAACAAAAAACAATGACATACACGGGATAGAGACTAAGGTAAAGTCTACATAAATACAAAAGCGCCACATGATTCATACATAGCATGTCATACAACAATACCTCTAATCATAGATGGAATGAGGTCCAAGATAGAAAATGGATTTTGCCCTCGAAATAGTGGACTAGCCATAAGGAAAGTCTTCACGAGTTGAAGTAGCCATGAGAAGGTGGATGGGGAAGAGGTCTAGCGCCTATATGTTTAAATTATGTAGGCAAAAGTATATGTTAGTACTTTGAATGTACTAAGTAAGCGGGATGTAATGCAATAAAGAAATCATAAGTCATATTAGATAAAATGCACAGTACTAAAGAAAGGCAATAAGCTCAATGTGACATGAATGATCAATGCCTTAATTAAGACATGCATGGATGGCAATACATAACTTCATAACATAGCATATACATATATGGGAAGAGACCTTAATCGACACTTCAGACTATGCGAGCTACTACATGAGTCCCAATGTCTCCTCCATACTAAAAAAAGAGTAGTCTACTTGCCAAAGTAGGCAAAACCTCACCTTACAAGATCCAACCCATTTCAGAGAGTACTTTATATGAACTTTACGGGATCTAAGCCATTTCTGTGAATACTTTATCATGACCCAAGCCTAGGCCCAAGACATGACATGATGAATGGGGAATACAAAGTGATCCCAACCAAGCCTCTTAACATATTATTACACATCTTTGGTCATGGAAATAATAAAGTAATAATAAAAGAGTAAAAACAAGGGAACATGGGGCTTAAGGCCATCTTTCACATCATAAAACATCATACAGTCAAAGAGAGTCAAGGCTCATAGCATCATTACATAACTTGTCCTACAATACTTCTAATCATATAACTTAGCGGGAGCCAAGACAAACAACCGAGCTCACCGTCATAGTCAAATCATACAACAAAGAAAAGAGAGTCTATACATAGCATAAATCAAGAGATGTATATCCTCAACATTGAGGACTCACCAACTTGCTTTGAGAGATATCACACTAACCATGTGGAGGATGATCAAGTGGGGCTCCAATTCCTACATGGTAATATCATATAGGCATAGAGTATATCATTAGTACATTTGGATGTACTATGTATGTAAGATACAATGCAACAATTGTTTAGCCACATAGTCAAAATGCATAATTAAGTAATGGATATTCATATAACAATATGGCATGCATAATTATACTTCAGGTAAACATGCTTTTACATAAATTATATTACATAAGTAGAAATAGACCATCATCATAGACCAATCAACTTAGTATTTTGAATCTAAGGTAGACCATCCCTTAGAAGTGATTGAGGAATCAACCCCTATATTTGTTGGTGGACATGACCACCCTCTATCAAAAGTTATTGAGGTATCAACCCATTAATTTTTTGATGGCTTACCACCCCCATCCGAGATCTTTTAGGTATCAATCTCTCAATTGATTGATGGCTTACTATCCCCATCCAAGGTGATTGAGGTATTAACCCTAAATTGGCTATGGTCAACTCAAAACACAATAGATACTTCTTATTTAATCAATATATACATAAGATCCTTTCATCATCATAAAGTCACTTAACCACTATGCCAAGCATAGGCCTTCAACAAGTCAAGATATATTAACCGGATATTTTATCAAACACTTGGTGGGTGTGCAATGCTAGTGTAAAACCATGCAATTCAAGTGTGAAATTATTTAAGAAAACTTAATGTAAAACCATCCACAAACACTTTGTAATACCCTCATATAATACACATAAAAATCCTTCATCAAATATCAATATTAATCTAAGATTCATAGCTTAAAATATGTCTAAATAGTCACATTTTCACAAATCCCCAACTTAGATCATAGTAAAATTTATAATAGAAGACTCATAAGTAAAATCAACTTAGAAACATAAATTAGGTAAAAAAGAATCTTGGGCACCATGGGTGAAACGAAAAAATGGTTGAAACCCACATACCTTGACCTTGGGGAATCCTTTATGAAGATTGAAAATGGAGACTTGAAACTTTAGTAAAATCCTTAAGATCCGAATGAGTTTTGGGACTTGAAATTTGGGGTGAAATATTTGTCTAAGTATTTGAGAGAGTAGGGAATGTCTGATATGGTATGAAGGTAAAATATGGCTAAGTATAGGTACTTTCATGCATAAGAAGACTTAGGACCAAGACCCAAAAGCCTTGGACCGAGATAAAAATCACTGGCAATGAAATGTACAAGTCCGCGTCTAGTGCGTAATGCAAACTTATCGCGGAGGAAATTTTTACACTGGTCTATGATGGCTGCATGTTGCAGTACGAACGCGGATCACCACTATTTTACGCAAACTTAGAAAAATAAAATTTCACTACAGTTGCTCTAAAATTGGGGTTTGACCCTTTTTCCACTCAATTTTGCCCCGTGATGAAAAATATGAAGTCAGATGTTTGATATCACTCATATATTTTGAGATATATGAAATTTATGATATCAGACACTTTTGAGGGACATTTTCGGGTACTTTTTGGGGTCTTTTCATACTTTACATATAACTTATAGGATCCTACAAATTTTGTTGAGTCGTGCAACATGAGCTATATGGATCTATTAGCTAATACATAATCCTACAGTGCCAACATGTTTATGAGACTAAGATACTATCTAATGAACCCTTATGTCAAGCCCCCCATCTTTAGCCTCATCCGGTACTAAGTCTAGTGCCACAGAATACATAAATATAAGTATGTTCATAGAATTCATAAACTTGTAAAGTATTATATTATCGTAGGAGTAGCTCATTAAAACATAATCCTTTCAAGTGAGCATTTTTCTTTCATAAGAGGTTGCATCATAACATCATGATTGGATTCGCAATCTTGCAAAATTTTCATAGAATTTCCATGGATGCATAACGTACTTGATAGAACTTAATCATTCATAATATTCTTGGTTTCTGTATTTTGCAATAAAACCTTTCATCAACATAAGATACATTCTCATATAATCTTAGTCCCAAAACATGGTGAATTTAAGCATGACATAAAATCATAAAATTCAAGAGTAATGTGCACGAATGGGCTAAAACATGATCCCTTGAAACCATTCAAAATAATCCACCACAATCATAGAGAAACCCCTAGTTAGGGCATCATGAAAATAATCTCATACACCATAAATGTTCTATGCATTTCATAGTATAATAACATACAAAGCTTAGAAGTCATAAAGCATTTCATAATATCAACCCTTGAAAGAAGTTCGTGCATTTAATCTCAATAGATGAAAACTTCTAGCATAACTCATGCATGATAAGAGGAATAGTGAGTACCCATAATGAAATAAGCCTTAAACTTAAAGGATTGAATTGAAAAAGATTTTGGACTCCATCGATGAAAGGACCCATGGATAAAGAAACTAACATACTTAATGTGCTTGAAGAAGATAAGAGAAGCTTGAAGTCACCTTGAGGCTTGGTCCTGAATAGAGGAGTCTTAAACCCCCAAAATTTAGACTGAACTTGGAAGAGAAGTTTTGGAGAGTTTGGAGTGGATTTTGGGGAGCTTGGTGAGTGAAATAGGTTAAAAAATGGGAGATATTTCATGAATTCCTGAAGGGTTTACAGATTTGTCCTAATTACCATTACTAAAATCAGCAAATTTTCAAAAACGTTTATACTGTGGTGAAACCAAGGCACGATGCAGCTTATTTTTGCATAGGACATTTTTGCACGAAGTTCAATTGATCATGCTTTGGCCCTGGAATGAGTCCCCATCATTTTACACTAAAATAAACCCTCTTTGTAATTGCAGAGGTCTTGGATACCTCTAGAAAGTGCAAAAAGTTGCAAAACCTTATATTTTTCAATATGGTTGACCTAAAAATCGAATGGGACCATTTTTCCACACAATATTATCTCCTAATAAAGAATCCAACCTCCGATTTTCCAAAAAGAATAAAATGATGCATTATGCAAGACATTTATTACATAGGTACCTAAGGCACTTAAGAGGTGTTACAATACTCCCCTTGGGAAACTTAATCCCCCAATGTGATAGAATTACGCTTGAGAGGAGTAACAAAACAACTTTCAACTCAATATGAATGCATTAATGCAATTAAAATGCAGTTTCATGAAATTTCAAATATATGAATCAAATATCATCAAGACATATTTCCATATTACGTATGCATACAATATGACATAAAGGATTGAAATAAAAGATTTAATGCCTTATATGTGATTGACTTATTCTCTTAGGCTTGAGTAGAGTGGAAAATATAAGGACATTATTTCTTCATATTTCCTTTCACTTCTTAAGTAGCACTTTCAACTTGTTGATTCTTTCAAAGGACCTTAACTGATGCTACCACTTTGTTCCTTAACTTCTTCACTTGCCTGTCTAATATATAAATCAAAATCTCTTCATACTTTAAGTTTACTTCAACACCTACTACCTCCAATGGCAATGGATCTTGGGTCACCTACAGATTTTATTAACATGGCACATGAAAGATCAGATAAACCATACTTATCTCCAAAGACAACTTCAACTCATAAGCAACTTTACCAATGCGTCTCAAAATTTTATAAGGTCCTACATACCTAGACTCAACTTTCCCTTCTTGCTAAATATACCTACACCCTAGAGGAGTGAGACATTGAAATATACCAAATCATCCACCTTAAACTCAAGATCTCTCTTCCTAATATCCAAATATGCTAAGACTTTAGCCGGCTTTGAGACATTATCATCCTCATCTTCTTCAAGACTTCAAAAAATAAATTTGAACCTATCAAAGCCATCTCTCCTACTTCAAACGACCCTACCGAGGATCTACGACGTCTTTCATACAATACGTCAAATGATGCCATCCTGATATTCGAATTGCCCCTATTATTATAAGCAAACTCAATAAGTGGAGATGATCATCCCAACTACCCTTGAATTCCAACACATAAGATCTAAGCACATTATCAAGGGTTTGAATGGTTCAATCATCTTGACCATCCATTTATGGGTGAAATGACGTGCTAAGCTTGACTCTAGTGCCAACTTCTCTTTTGAAAGATCTCTACAAGTGAGAGCTAAATTGAGTAACATAATCTGAAAAGATGGATAATAGAACTACATTATATATAACCAACTGATGGATGTACAATTTTGATTTGTTTTCGAGACTGTAGATTATTTTAACTATTAAGAAATGAGCTGATTTTTTATCATCCAATCAATAGTAACCCGTATAGAGTCAAAATTCTTCTTAGTCTTCCCAAATCAATCACAAAATATTAATTAATCTCTTTCCACTTCCAAGAAGAAATCTCTATACCTTAGGCTAGGCCACTCGACCTTTGATGTTTGGCTTTGAATTATTGGTGATTATGATATTTGAAATGACCCCAAAAAGTGACCAAAAATGTGCCTCAAAAGTGCTCATAATTATAATTTTCATATATTTCAAAATTCATATCTGATATTAGAAGTCTGACTTCATATTCTCGATGAGGGGGCAAAATTAAGTAGGTAATATGTCTAACCCCTATTTTAGAGCAAACAAATCATAATTTCAATTTTCCAAAATTTGCTTATCCGGAATGAGTCTGCACCCCTGGTGTGATATGGCCAGGTGTGAACTAGTATTATTTTTGTCCAGTTATTTTTAGTTTCGTCCAAGACTTTTGAGTCTTGGGCCTAAGCCTTCCCATGCGTGAAAATAGCTATACTTAGCCATATTTCACCTTCTTATCATACAAGGCATTCCCAAATTCTCTCTCAAACATTTTCAGTAATATTTCACTCCATATTTAAAGTCCCAAAACTCATCTGGCTCTTAAGGAATTCACTCAAGCTTCAAGTCTCCATTCCTAATCTTTATCAAGTATTCTCCAAGGTCAAGGTATGTGAGTTTCAACCGTTGTGTCCTTTCGCCCATGGTGCCTAAGCTTCCTTTTTACCTAAATTACATATTTCTAAGTTGATTTCACTTATCAGTATTCTATTATGAACTTGGCTATGAACCATGTTAGGGTTCGATAAATGTGTGACTGTTTAATCATGTTTTGTGAGCTATGAGTCTTAGATCTATCTTGAGAGTTGATGAAGGATTTTTATGTATGTTACATGAAGGTATTACCAAATGTTGGTGGGTGGTTTTACATTATGTTTTCTAGCATGATTTCATTCTTGAATTGCAAGGTTTTACACTAGTATTATGCACCTACCAAGTATTTGATAAAATATACAGTTAATGTATATTGAGTTGTTGAAGGCCTAATGCTTGGCGTATGAGCTAAGTGATTTTATGATGATGAAATGATGTTATGTATGTGTTAATTCCATGATAAGTAGTTATTTTTTTGTGAGTTGACCATATCCAATTGAGAGATGATCCCTCAATAACCTTGGATAGGGGTAGTAAGCCATCAACCAATTGAGTGGTTTGTACCTCAATCATCTCGGATGGGGGTGTTAAGCCATCAACCAATTGAGGGGTTGGTACCACAATCATCTCGGATAGGGGTGCTAAGCCATCAACTAATTCATAGGTTGGTGTCATGAACCAAGCCCATTGCCTTGACATGACAGAACGAATGGGGAACCTAAAGGGACCCTAAACACGCCTCTTAACATATCAAGGCTCAATACATAATATGTCCAACAACATCTCTACTACATAGAAAAGAGTGGGGGCCAAGACAAGTAATTGAGCTCACCCTCATAGTCAGTACATACATAAAATAAAGATTGTCTTAATACATAGCATGATATCATAGATATTATCCCCGAAATGGAGGATTCAACAACTAGCTTGAGAGAATTCGTACTACCCACATGGACGGAGAAGCTCTAGTGGGGTTCTAGTTCCTGCATAGTGAAATCATATAGGCATAGAGTATACGTTAGTAGTTTTAAATGTACTAAGTATATAGATACAGTGCAACAAGTGATAAGCAACATAATCAAAATGCATAGGCATAGGCAACAATTAGCATATAATAATATGGCATGCATGGAAGATGCCTAAAGTAAACATTGCTTACATGAAATATAATACATGTGTCAGAAGAGACCATCATTAATGAGTTCATAGTTTATCAAGGTACAAACCCCTTGATTGGTTGGTGGATCATCGCATCCTACCACCTTTGGTGATTGAGGTACAAACCCCTCAACTTGATTATCAAGGTACAAAACCCAACATTGGTTGGTGGATCATCGTATCCTGCCACCCCTTGTGATTGAGATACAAACCCCTCAACTTGGAAATCAAGGTACAAATCCCTTGATTGGTTATCAAGATACAAACCCCTCGACATGGTTATCACAGCTCTTAACCCCCCAAGTAGGGCATGGTCAATTTCTAACACTATATAGGAGAGAATCATATACATACATCCCTTCCTTTCATCATCATAAAGTCATTCAACTCATAAGACATGCATTGGACCTTCAATTGCTCAATAAACCATAATCCGACATTTTATCAAACACTTGGCGGGTATGTAGAGTTTGTGTAAAACCATGCATTTTAGGGATGAAATCACGCAAGAAAATCTAATGTAAAACCATCCAACAAGACTTGTTAACACCCTCAAGCAATATACACAAAAACCCTTTATCAAATCCTACAATAGAACTTATATTCATAGTTCAAAACATGCTAAAACCGTCACAATTTCATGAAACCCCAGCATAATTCATGGTCAAATTCATATTAAGTCCCATAAGTAAATAAACTTAAAATGTTGTAAGTTATGTAAAAAGGAAAGTTAGGCTTAATTGGTGAAAGGAACTCATGAATGAAACTGACATACCTTAGCTTTGGAGAATTCTTCATGAAGCTTCGAAATGGAGACCTGAAACTTCGATGAATTCCTTATGATCCGAATGGGTTTTTGACAGTTGAATGTTGAGGTAAAATATTATCTAAGTGTTTGAGAGCATTTTGAGAATGTCTTGAATGATATGAAGGTAAAATGTGGCTAAGTATAGGTATTGTCACGTATGAGAAGGCTTAGACACAATTCCCAAAAGCCTTGGACAGAGATAGAAAACTAGCAGCAAAATGCACTTACTACGTCCTTGGCACATCACGCCAAGGGCATGGATGCTCTCCGGAAATCATAATTTTTGGGATTTTTGAATTTTGATACGGTTGCTCTAAATCGGGGATATACCTATTTATCACTCAATTTGGCCCTGTGATTAAGAATATGAAGTCAGATTTTCAATATCACATACGAATTTCAAGATATATAGAAATTATTATTCTAGGCACTTTTGAGGCACATTTTCGGGCATTTTTTGGGGTCATTTCAATATCTCTCCCTTGGGAACATTCATCTTTGAATATCAAAGAAAGGTATATATGAGCTGTAAACATGACAATTTCAGCCCACATAAGGATGCAATAATGCACTTAAACATCATTTCAAAAATTTCAACATAAGTACAAAATCATAATAAACTTGTCAATTTAAACATGACTGTATGCAATGACACAAGAGCTCAACTTAAAACTTAAAATCTCATAAGGGACTTATAGTAAGTACCTCAGGCTTGAATAAAGTGGAATAAATAAGGATATCACTTTTGTATGTCCACTTTAGCCTCCCACCTAGCACTTTCAACTTCTTGATTCCTCAAAAAGACCTTAACAAAAGCCACATCCTTGTTCCTCAACCTCTTCACTTGTCTATCCAAGATCTCTACTGGAACCACTTCTATGTCAAGTTGTCTTCAACTACACCCACATCTTCCAAGGGAAAAATAGCATTTGGATCACCCATACACTTCCTCAACATAGACACATGAAACACCGAACGAACAAAATTCATTTCACTAGGCAACTCCAACTCATATGCTACCTTTCCAATCATCCTTATTACCCTATAAGGACCCACACATCTTGTATGCAACTTTCCCTTCTTCCAAAAATGAACCACACCCTTCATAGGTGACACTTCAAATAAAACAAATCACCAACTTTGAATTCAAGATCCCTTCTCCTCACATCGACATAGGACTTTTGGCAACCTTGTGCTATATTTGACCTTTCTCTAATCATCCTAACCTTCTTAAGAGTGTCAATAACCAAATCTGGTCCCAATAAAGCCACCACTCCAACCTGAAACCACCCAATCGGTGATCTACAATATCAACCATATAGAGCCTCAAAAGGGGCCATACCAATGCTAGAATGATAGCTATTGTTATAGGCAAACTTAATAAATGGAAGATGATCATCCCAACTACCCTTAAGCTCCAATGCACAATCTCTAAGCATATCCTTAAGTTATTGGATAGTTCTTTTGGCTTGTTCATCCGTTTGAGGGTGAAAGGTCATAGTAAGTTTAACTCTCATACCAAGACACCTTTGAAAGGACCTCCAAAAATGAAAAGTAAATTGAGCACCACCATTCGATATGATGGACAAAGAAACCCCATGAAACCTCACGAGTCATGATTGTACATCCTAGCATAATCTTCAGCCACATATGTGGTCTTAACTTGTAGAAAGTGAGTCGATTTTGTCATCCTATCAATCACAACTCAAATGGAATCAAAACCTTTTCTAGTCTTAGCCAACCCTACCGCAAATCCATATTAATCTCCTTCCACTTCCACGTAGGAATCTCTATGTCTTAAGCTAATCCACTCAACCTTTAGTGCTCGACTTTGACCTGTTGACAACTATGACAATCGTAAATAAATTTTGCAATGTCCCTCTTCATACCTCCCCACCAATATACCTCTTTCAAATCTCTATAGATCTTAGTAGAACTAGGGTGAATAGAATAGGTAGAACGATGAACATCATCAAGAATCTTTTCTCTTAAGCCATCAACATAAGGCACACATAACCTACCTGGGTATCTAAGGGTACCATCTTTCCCTTGGGAGAAAGCCTCCACCTTACAATCTTTTACCAATGCCTTACATTCAAACAAAATGGGGCAAAGATCTTGCTGAACTTTCACCTCTCCAACCAATGAAGATTTAGAGCCATCAATTACCACAACACCCCCATTATCCACCTCTTCCAACCTAATTCCAATCTAGCCAACCGATGGACCTTCTTAGCCACTTTTTTACCTCTACTATCAACATGAGCTAGCTACCCAATGACACCCTACTGAAAGCATTAACCTCCACATTAGCCATATCGGGATGATAGTGCACACTCATGTCATAGTCCTTAAGAAGTTATAGCCACCTTCATTGTCTCAAGTTGAGATCTTTTTGAGTGAAGACTTATTGGAGACTCTTAAGATTGGCAAACACATCAACATGCACCCCATACAAATAGTGTCGCAAAATTTTCAAAGCAAAGGCCATGGCGGATTATTCAAGATCATGGGTAGGATAATTCCTTTTTTTCTTTTTGAGTTGTCTAAAATCAAAGGCTATAAGCTTACCATTATGCACTAGAACACAACCCACACAAACTCTAGAAGTATCACAATACACAATAAACCCTTCTAGCCCTTTCGGTAATGACAACATAGGAGCATACATAAGCTTATCTTCTAACATTTGAAAACACTTTTAACACTCATCGGTCCACACAAATTTGGCCTTCTTTTGAGTCAACTTGGTCATAGGGGAAGCAATAGAAGATAACACATTCACAAACCTCCTATAATAACCTTCTACAGCCTCGAAGTATCTAATGGGGTTAATGGTCTTGGCCAATTTCTAATCACATTCATCGTTTGAGGATCCACCTTAATACCATCTCCCGACACCACATGACCTAGGAAGGCAGCCTCTTTTAACCAAAATTCACATTTTTCATACTTGGTATATGCTTACTCTTCCCTTAATCTTTGTAGAACTATCCTTAAATGACCCATATGTTAATCTTTACTTTATGAGTACATCAAAATATCATCAATAAAGACCATAACAAACGAATCAAGGTAGGGTTTAAATATCCTATTTATAAGATCCATGAAGATGGCTAGTACATTGGTCAACCCAAAGGACTTCACAACAAACTCATAATGCCCATACCTCGTTTGAAAGGCCATCTTGGGAATATCACAATCCCTCACCTTCACTTGATTGTACTCGGACTGAAGATCAATCATAGTGAAGTCGCTAGCCCCTTCCAATTGGTCAAATAAGTCATCAATCCTTGGACGAGGATATTTATTCTTTATGGTAACCCGTTTAAGTTATCGGTAGTCAATACACATTCTAAGGGATCCATCTTTTTTCTTCACAACCAACACCAAAGCAACCCAAGGTGATTGGCTAGGCCTAATGAAAACATTCTCCAACAAATCCCTCAATTGTTCCTTCAATCCCTTTAACTCTGCCAGGGACATGTAGTAAGGGGAAATAGAAATAAGTTGAGTATCCAGAATGAGGTCTATACAAAAATCTATTTCTCTTTTGGGAGGAACACCAGGAAGGTCATTTGTAAAGATATCAAGAAACTCCTTTACAATCCAAACCGACTCTATACGAAGGACCTTGGACTCCATATCCCTTACCCACATAAGATGATAGAGAAACCCCTTAGAGATCAACTTAAGGACTTTAATGCAAGAGATGAACCTACCCTTGACCAACACATCATGACTTTCCCATTCAAGAATGGGTTCATTTGGGAATTGGAATTTGACCTTATGGGTTCAATAATAATTAAATGCATAGTATGCATGCAACTAATCCATCCCAAGTATGACATCAAAATCCATCATTTCCAACTCAACAAGCTCACAAGGCAATATCTTATGCAAAATGGAAATAGGACAATTTCTATACACCTTTCAAGCAACAATAGATGCGTCAATAGGAGTAGACACCTCATAAGACTCACACAACAATTCGGGCACAACATGAAATTATTTTGCAACAAAGAGGGTAACAAAATCAAGAGTGGCAAAGTATCAATCAATGCATACATATCAAAATCAAAGACTTCTAGCCTACAGGTGAGGGCATCGGAAACCTCCTCAACCTTTTGCCTCTATTTGAGTGCATAGAAGCAATTGTGCATTCGGGCACCACCTAGTTGTCTACCTCTCCCCAAAGGAACCACATTTGCACCTTATGGACAAATCTCCTTAGATTTATTACAGTTACGAGGACAATCAATCTTTTTGTGACCCACTTGCCTACATTCATAACATGTATTAGTATCTTTTACTCATGGGCCACAATGAGACTTACCATATTTTGCACACACGCTATTAGGAAGCATACCACAAACACCTTGGACCCTTCGGAAGTCTTTGGCAAACCCCCTATTAGAAACATGAGAAGACTCTTGGCCATGATGAAATTAGCCACCCTTTTGATTTTGGAACTTTCCTTAAAAATGGGCTCTCTTGGCCTTATTAAATCTCTTATTTTTCAACTTTTCCTCCTCCATTTTTTTGGCATAGGTCATCAAACGAAACAAATCAATTTCATTAATCAACATAGTAGATTGGCATTCCTCACTTACCAAAATTGGATACACCCATCACAAAAGTTTTCATTCTAACCCTTGGGTCAGCAACCATATGGTGAGCATATTTAGAGATTTGATTGAACTTGAGAGCATACTCCCTCACACTCATAGACCCTTGTCACAAATTCATAAACTCCATCATCTTGGCCTTCCTAAGCTCAAGAGGGAATAATCGATTAAGAAAAGCTACCTTGAACTCCTAAAATATCACAACATGATTGATTCCCTTCTCCTTCTTATATTGATTAAATCATATTTGAGGTAACCCTTTGTGTTGGTAGGCCACCAACTCTACTGTCTCTTCCAATCTAACACCGGTGATAGCCAATACCTTGTAGACCTCATCAATGAACTCGTGAGAGTCTTCATCTACCTTAGACCGATAGAATTTGGGTGGGATCATCCTCATGAATTCTCTCACTCTACATCCCAATACTGGAGCATAAGAGGCTTGGGCCTCTTGATTGGCTTAGTTAGCCATAACTTGTGTTAGCAAACTGAGAGCATCCCGGAGCTCACCATGAGTTGGTTGATCCGAGGGAGAATGGGCTCTCCTTCCTCTTGTGTTAGGCATGATCTAGCATAGCAAAGAATAATTTTTAGGGGTAGAAAAACCTTACTTTAACTCTATAGCACGACTTAGAACATGAAGAAGAGAAACATTTCCTAAAATGCCTTATAACATCTTACTCATAGTTGTGGTGCATAACACAACCATGAACAAGAATTTAATCAACACAATGTGTTGGATGTAGAGCATCATTAACAATCTAGTGCTCTGGTACAAAGTTTTTCACGATCCAAGACTTGGGCCTAGATGTGCACGATGAATGGGAAATCAAAAGAGACCCCAAACAAACCACTTAACATATCATTACAAATCAATGGTTGCGAAAGAAAATAAATAATATAATAGGAGTATAAATGAGGAAAAGGGGCTAAAGGGTCACTTTCATAACATAAGCACCAAAGCAAAATAGTCAAGGCTCCATACGTAATAAATCCAACAACACCTCAACTTCATAGATAAGTACAGTGGCTAAGACAAGAAATCGGGCTCACCCTCATAGTCAATACATACATAAAAGAAAAATAGTCTTAGTACATAGTATGAGATCATAGATATTGTCCCTGGAATGCAGGACTCACCAACTAGCTTGAGAGAATTCGTACTAGCCACATAGAGGGAGATGCTCAAGTAGGGCTTTGATTCATACATGGTGACATCATGTAGGCATAGAGTATGCGTTAGTATATTTTGATGTAGTAATCATATTAGATGCAATGCAATAAGTGATAAGAAACCTAATCGAAATGCATAAAGCGTAGGTAATGATTAGCTTAAAACAATATGGCATGTATGCAAGATACTTAAAGTAAATCACGCTTACATAAAACATAATACATATGTAAGTAGAGGCTATCATTAATGAGTTCATAGATTAAGAAGATACAAATCCCTTCTTTGGTTGATGGATCGTCACACCCTACCACCGTTGGTGATTGAGGTACAAACCCATCAACCCAGTTATCAATGTACAAACCCCTTGATTGGTTTGTGGATCATCGCACCCTACCTTTTGTGGTGATTGAGATATGAACTCCTCAATCGGATTATCAAGGTATAAAATCCTCAACCGGGTTACAGAGGCACAAACCCCTTATTAGTTATCAAGGTAAAAATCCCTCAACATGGTTACCCGGTCTCTTAACCCCCTGAGTAGGGCATGGTTAATTTCCAACACTATATAGGAGAATATCATCTACATACATTATTTTCATCATCATAAAGTCATTAACTCATAATATATGTATTGGACCTTCAATTGCTTAATAAACTATAACCGAACATTTTATCAAACATTTGGTGGGTGTGTAGAGCTAGTGTAAAACCACGCAATTTAGGAATAATATATGCAAGAAAATTCAATGTAAAACCATCCATCAATACTTAGTAACACCCTCAAGCAATGTATACCAAAAACCTTCATTAAATACTACAATAGATCTTAGATTCATAGCTCAAAACATGCTTAAACAGTCATAATTTTATGAAAACCCAACATAGTTCACGGTCAAATTCATAGTAAGTAAGGACCATAAGTAAGTCAACTTAAAATCATGCAATTTTAGTAAAAAGGAAGCCTAGGCTTCATGGGTGAAAGGAACCCATGAGTGAAATGCACATACCTTAGCTTTGGAGAATTCTTGGTGAAGACTGAAAATTGAGACATGAAGCTTGGATGAATTCCTGATGATCCGGATGAGTATTGGACACTTGAATTTTAGGGTAAAATATTGTCGAAGTGTTTGAGAGAGTATTTGGGAATGTCTTCAATGATATGAAGGTAAAATATAGCTGCATATAGGTATTTTCATGCATGAGAAGGCTTAGGCCCAAAACCCAAAAGCCTTGAACCGAGATAGAAAATGGCAGCCAAAATACACTATAGCGCTCCTTTGCGCGTCGCGCTAGGGGTGTATATGCTTTTAGAAAATTGCATTTTTGTGATTTTTGAATTTTCAGACGGTTACTTTAAAGTCGAGGTTAGACCCATTTTTCACTTAATTTTGTCCCTAATCAAGAATATGAATTTAGATTTTCAATATCATGCATAGATTTTGAGATATATGGAAATTATGATTCCATGCACTTTCGACGTACATTTTCACGCATTTTTTAGGGTCATTTTAGTTGGTACCTCAATCATGTTGGATGGGAGTGGTAAGCCATCAACCAATAGAGGGGTTTGTACCTCAATCACTTTCATGGATTGTGGTTATGTCCATCGACTAATTGATGGGTCGGTACCTCAATCACTTCTAAGGGGTGGTCTACCTTAGATTCCAAGTACTAAGTTGCTTGGTATATGATAATGGTCTACCCTAAGTATCAATAATGCATGCCATGTTGTTATGTGATCATCTATTGCTTAATTATGCATTTTGACTATGTTTCTTATCTATTGTTGAGTTGTATTCTACATACTCAGTACATTCAAACATACTAATCCATACTCTATGAATATATGTTGTTACCATGTAGGAATCAAAACCCCACATGATAATGGGTTGTGTTTTTTAGGGTTGTGTTTTGAAGAAAAATAGTAAGGTATGCTTCTAGGCAACACAAGATCTTGATCCCTCTTTGTTAGAAATGAAGGCCTTGGTGAAAGAGGGAAAGGTGGAGGTTTTCTCCCAAGGGGGAGATGTCGCCCGTTTGTACCAAGTTAGGTTGTGTGTACCTTGTGTTGATGACTTAAAAGAGACGATTCTTGGTAAGGCTCATAATACTTCTTATTCTATTCACCCTAGTTCTACCAAGATCTATAGGTATTTGAGGGACGTGTTTTGGTGGGCAGGCATAAATAAAAGCATTGCCAAATTTGTATCAGGTTTTCATAGTTGCCAACAAGTCAAAGTTGAAAACCAAAGGCCGGTTAGCCTAACCCAAGACATAAATATTCCAACGTGGAAGTGGGAGGAAATTAACATAGATTTTGTGGTTGGGTTTCCTAAGGCTAGAAAAGGTTTTGATTCTATTTGGGTTGTGGTTAATAGGATGACAAATCGGCTCATTTCCTACTAGTTAAGACTACTTATAGGGCCAAAGACTATGCCAAATTGTACATTCATGAGTTCGTGAGATTGCACAGGGTGCCCTTGTCTATCATATCGGATTATGGTGCTCAATTCACTTCACACTTTTGGAGGTCCTTCAAAAGGGGTCTTGGGATTAAGTTAAAGCTTTATACGACATTTCACCCTCAAACGGATGACCAAGACAAATGAACTATCCAACCTCTTGTGAATATGCTTAGGGCTTGTATTTTGGAGTTTAAGGGTAGTTGGGATGATCATCATCCATTGATTTAGTTTGCTTACATCAATAGCTATCATTCTAGCATTGTTGTGGCTCGTTTTGAGGCCCTCTATGGTTGATGTTGTAAGTCATCAACTGAGTAGTTTAAAGTGGTAAAAATGGGTTTTATGAGTATGGATATGGTTATATAGGCTATGGAGGGGGTAAGTTTAATTAGAGAAAGGTTGAAAATAGCCCAAAGTCATAAAAAGTCCTATGTCGATGTGAGAAGAAGAGAGCTTGAATTTAAAGTTGGTGATTTGGTCTATTTGAAAGTATCACCCATGAAGGGTGTATTTCATTTTGTTTAGAAGGGTAAATTAAGTCCATGATTTATGGATCGTTATAGGGTATTGAGAAGGATTTGTAAGTTGGCTTATGAGTTGGAGTTGCCTAGTGAAATGGATTTGGTTCATCCGATTTTTCATGTGTCCATACTGAGGAAGTGTGTGGGTGATCCGAATGCTTTTGTCCCATTGAATGTTGTGGGTGTTGTTGAAGACAACTACACTTATTTGGAGGTTTTAGTAGAGATCTTTTATAGGTATGTGAAGAGGATAAGGAAAAAGAATGTAGCTTCCATTAAGGTCCTTTGATGAAATCAACAAGTCGAAAGTGCTTCCTGGGAATTCGAAGCGGATTCGAAAAACAATATCCCTATCTCTTCCAATCTACTCATGCCTAAGGTACTAACTCTAAGTTCCTTATCTGATTTCAAGTCCTATGTTTCAGCTCCTATGTCATTTGCATGCATTCATGTTTGTATTGACAAAGTTTATGGTGATTTTAACACTTTTGTTGAGATGCTTTAAAATGATGTTTAGTGTAATGTTTCATTTTTGTTTGGGGTGATTTATTCATGATTACTCTTCTTATGTATATTTCTTTGACATTCGGGGATGAATGTTTTCAATGGGTAGATATTAAAATGACACCAAAAAGTGCCTGAAAATGTGCCTCAGAAGTGCTCAGAATCGTAATTTCCATATATATCAAAATTTGTGTCTGATATCGAAAATTCAGCTACATATTCTTGATCAAGGGGAAAAATTGAGTGGGGAATAGATATAATCCCAATTTTAGAGCAAACAAATCACATTTCAATTCCCCAAAATTTGCTTATCCAGAATGAGTCCGCGCCCCTAACGTGATGCAGTCAGGGAGCGGACTAGTGTTATTTTTGCCCAATTATTTTTAGTTAAGCCCAAGACTTTTAGGTCTTAGTACTAAGCCTCTCCATGTGTGAAAATATCTATACTTTACCATATTTCACCTCCATATCATGCAAGACATTCCCCAATACTCTCTCAAACACTTAGACTGAAATTTTGATGTCCCAAAACTCATCCGGCTCTTAAGGATTTCACTCAAGCTTCAAGTCTCCATTTTCAGTCTTCATCAACAATTTTCTCCAAGGTCAAGGCATGTCGGTTTCAACAAGTGGGTCCTTTCATGTAGGCTTCCCAAGCTTCTTTTTTACCTAAATTATATGTTTTTAAGTTGATTTCACTTATAGGTATTCTATTATGAACTTGACTATGAACTATGTTGGTGTTTTATAAAAGTGAGACTATTTAAGCATGTTTTGAGCTATGAATCTTAGATTTAACCTAAAATTTGATGAAGGTTTTTGATGTATGTTACATGAGGGTATTACCAAGTGTTGGTGGATGGTTTTACATTAAGTTTTCTTGCATGATTTCATTCTTGAATTGCATTGGTTTTACACTAGCATTGCACACCCACCAAGTGTTTGATAAAATGTTTTGTTAATGTATCTTGAGTTAGTGAATCTCGAATGCTTGGCATATGAGTTAAGTTACTTTATGATTATGAAAGGATGTTATGTAAGTTTTGATTCCATGAGAAGTAGTTATTATGTTATGAGTTGACTATAGCCAATTGAGGTTTGATGCCTCGATCAAATTGGATGGGGATAGTAAGCCATCAACAAATTGAGGGATTGGATCTTCAATCATCTCAGATGGGGGTGGTAAGTCATCTACCAATTGAGGAGTTGTTACCTCAATCATCTCGGATGGGGGTGGCAAGCCATCAACCAATTGAGGGGTTGGTACCTCAATCGGCTTGGATAGGATTGGTAAGCCGTCAACCAATTGAGCGGTTTGTAACTCAATCACTTTCGATGGAATGTGGTCATGTCCATCAACCAATTGAGGGGTTCGTACCTTAATCACTTCTAAGGGGTGATCT
The DNA here is from genome assembly GCA_025642045.1 of Solanum sejunctum. NCBI lineage: Eukaryota > Viridiplantae > Streptophyta > Magnoliopsida > Solanales > Solanaceae > Solanum > Solanum sejunctum. Next base: position 59,372 of record JAOTQJ010181061.1, read on the forward strand.
ACCTTATATTCCAAGTGCTAAGTTGTTTGGTATATGATTAATCCTACATACGTAATATGATTTATGTATAAGCATGTTTACCTCAAGTATCAATCTTCATGACATATTGTAATATTATTATCTATTGCTTAATTATGCATTTTGACTATGTCCTATATCGTCTTGGTATCAAGGTTAAGCTAGCATATGTTTTCACCCTCAAATGGATAGTCAAGTCAAGAGGACTATCCAAACTCTTGAAGATATGCTTAGGGATTGTGATTTAGAGTTTAAGGGTAGTTGGGATGAACATCTCCTTCTCATTGAATTTGCTTACAACAATAGCTTTCACTCAAGCATTGGTATAGCTCCTTTCGAAGCTCTTCATAATAGGTGTTGTAGATCCCAATTGGGTAGTTTGAAGTGGGGGAAATGTAATTGCTAGGTTTGAATTTAGTCATGGAGGCCTTGGAGAAGGTGAGGTTGATTAGGGAGAGACTGAAAAAATCCCAAAGTAGACAAAAGTCTTAGTCTGATGTGAGGAGAAAAGATCTTGAGTTGAAGGTTGGTGATTAGGTTTACTTGAAAGTCTCACCCATGAAGGGTGTGGTCAGGTTTGGCAAGAACGAAAAATTAAGCCCAAGGTTTGTGGGTCCTTATAAAGTTCTGAGAGGAGTGGGCAAGGTTTCTTATGAGTTGGAGTTGGCTATGGAGATGAATATGGTTCATCTAGTCTTCTATGTGTCCATGTTAAGAAAGTGTGTGGGTGACCCAAGTGCTATAGTGTCGTTGGATGTTGTGGGTGTTGTAGAAGATAATTTGACCTATGAAGAGGTCCCAGTGGAAATTTTGGATAGACAAGTGAAGAGGTTGAGAAACATAGATGTAGTTTCCGTCAAGGTCCTTTGGGGGAACCAACAAGTTAAAAGTTCCACATGAGAAGCCTAGGTAGACATGAGAAAGCGATACCCATACCTTCTCCACTCTACTAAAGCCTAAGATACTAATTTAAGTCCCATATATGATTTCAATTTTTAAGTTTCGGCTTTTATATCATTTTGCATGCATTCATGTTTATGTTGACAAGTTTATGGTGATTTTGACATTCATATTGAGATTTTTGAAAATAATGTTTAAATACATTTGTTGCATTCATGTCAGGCTGAAATCATCAAGATTTCTTCCCTTATGCATGTTTCCTTGGTATTCGGTGACAAATGTTCCCAAGGGGGAGATATTGAAATGCCCCAAAAAATATGCTTCGAAAATGTCCATAATCATAATTTTATTATATCTCAAAACCTGTGCATGATATTGAAAATTTGACTTCATATTCTAGATCAGGGGGCAAAATTGATTGGGAAATGGGTATAACTCGGATTTTAGAGGACCTGTAGCAAAAAATAGTCTTCACTAATTTTTCTTATCCAGCGTACATTAACGACCAGACTGCGATGTGGACTGGGCACGGAGCAGTACAAAATTTCCCTTCCATTGGGTCCGCGTCGCGAACCGATGTTGATTTTTCCTTAATTTTCTGTTTTGATCCAAGGGCCTTAGGGTCATAGCCTCATGCCCACTTATGAGTAAAAATACTTATACTTAGTCATTTTTTAACTCTATATCACTCAAGACCCACTCAAAAATCTCTCCAAGACTTAACCAAATATTTCATTCAAATTTCAAGGGTTTCAAGCCTAACTTTGAAAATCAAGGATTCTTTTCAATCTCCAAGTTCTCTTCTAGCTCAATTCAAGAAAACACAAGTTTGAGGTATGTCGGTTTCATTCATTCAGTTCTTTCACCCATGAAGCCCAATCTTCCTTTTTTAAGAAAATTACATGTTTTCAAGTTGTATCATCTATGCGTATCTCTTATTATGGGTTTTGATTACAAATTATGTTAAAGTTTTATGAAATGATGATTGATTATGCATGTTTATCTATCCAAAGCTTATACTATGAATTGGTTTCGTCTGTTCAGACTATGCATGTTTTGAGCTATGAAAGTATGACATATTATGAGATTTTATGATGGATTTCAAGGTATATTACGTGAGGGTTTTACTATATGTTGGTGGGTTGATTTACATTGAGTTTCCTCATATTATTTCACTCTTGGGTTGCATGATTTTGAACTAGCATTACACACCCATCAAGTGTTTGATAAAATGTCTTGACAGGATTCTCAAGTTATGGAAGATCTATTACATAGGTTACAAGTCAAGTGACTTTATAATGATTAAGGGCTTGCATGTATGCATTGAATTCATGAAAAGTATCTATGGTGTAGCAACTTGACCATACTTGTTGGGGGTGACATGCCCAATTACCTTATTAAGGGGGCGATAAGCCTCAACCACGTTGTTGAGGGGTGACATGCCCAATCACTTTGTTGTGGTGTGGATATCTCAATTACTTTGTTAGGGGTGATGTGCCCAATCACCCTAATGAGGGGTGGATACAACGACCACCTTGTTGGGGGCTGACATGCCCAATCACTATGTTGAGGGGTGGGTACATCGATCACCTTGTTGGGGTGCCCAATCACCTTGTTGAGGGGTGGATACCTCAATCACCTTCAAAGGGGGTGACATGCGTTGATTCCAAGTAGTAGTTTCTTGGTCTATGATGATAATGCTCTCTTCCTACACACGTATTATGTTCTATACAGGTTATATGATTTACAAACATGTTTTACTTCAAGAATTCATCATGCATGCCATATTGATACTCTATTTATCCATTGTTTATGATTATGCATTTTGACTATGTTGGCTTATGTCTTGTTGCATTGTATCCCATATACTTAGTACATTCAAATGTACTAATGCATACTCTACACCTACATGATGTTACCATGTAGGAACTAGAGCACCTCTTGATCATCCTCCACATGGCTAGTTTAGTGCTTGGGAGATAAGCTTTGGTGAGGACTCGAGTTCAAGGACACTACCTATGCTACTCTTGCCATTTTTTATTTCTTTATGTTAAATATTTAATACTATGATAGTGAGCCCGGAGAGTGTCTTGGGCCCCGCTCCATTCCATGTTAGAGGTGTTGTCAGGTAATTGATGTATTCATATTATGAGTTTGACTCTTGAATGTTTTATGATTATCAAAGATTTCCCTTAGTGTTATTTCCCTTAT
>JAOTQJ010181072.1:0-23166 GCA_025642045.1 Solanum sejunctum
CACAAGTTCCTATTACGAGCACAATTATGATATCACACAAGAACTCACTTTCGTGGACTGTAAAAATGGCGTAGCAGCCTTTATACATCATTATAGAACAAATACTCATTACAAATTGTAGCATGTTCATCCTTTCATAATAAATTCAACCAAAAAGAGAAAAACTTCCAAATAAACAAGAAAAATATACAACAACTTTTGGGACACATGCTGTCCAACAATTTCGGCAAGCATAACTAGCATATATTTCTTGTTTGTCATGGGATAAGTATAACAAATACATGGATATTTTGACTTACCTTAGCCTTCAAGATTCAGGTTTCCTTCAAGAACCCTAGAGGATTGTACTGGCTGCCTTGTAAAGTGAAGCAAAGAAAAAACAAAAGTCTTTAGGAAAGCTGAAAAATTGTTTCAAGTGAAATGACTTAAAGGGTTGTTTTTTAGCCCTTTTAAAGGGTATTTTTGGCCGACTTTCTCTTGTAATTTTGAACACATATTAGTACATGTTAAGAAACTAGTAATGCAGCAGCTTGGCCCTCACACTTGGGCCTAAATGGGTCTCAAAGTTGATGGGCCTTGGCTGCCCATTTTTCCTAACTACTCTTCATTTAGTTTGGGCCCAATTAGTCAAGTGGGTTGTGATGTACTTGGAACCTTTTGATATCCTTCTTGGTCTGAAAATATAGTCCATTTATGATGCTAAAACATGTGCTAAATTTACACCTTAACACAGAATTTATTCATAATTGGACTTGGACAAATTTGACGTCAGGCCTCATCTCCGTTTAGCTAGCAATTTAAGCTACGCAAGTAGGTGACTCACCTGCTAGCTTCCTAAGTCCTACAAGCACCTCAATTCTCTCACTTTGTTTAGGGTCGTGATCTCCTAAATTTGACATAAAACTTATTTACACTTGACCCTCTTCAGTGTTAGACATACATATCTCCCTCTAATTTAAGATTCAAGCACTTTTAAAAATGGGCTCTAATTTGACCAAACCATATCATGTTTCATTTGCATAGTACTACTATTGTAAGATGTGGGGTGTTACACCCCTGCTCTTATTTATTAGAGGTGTATACCAAAATCTATTTCTCTTTTGGCAGAAATACCGGGAAGGTCATTTGGAAAGACATCAAGAAACTTAATTACAACCAAAACTTACTCTATGGAAAGGACTTTGGACTCCATATCCCTGACCCTCACAAGCTGATAACGACACCCCTTAGAGATTAACTTACGAGCTTTAATGCAATAAATGAACCTACTCTTGACCACCATATCATGACTTTCCCACTCAAGGATGGGTTCATTTGGGAATTGAAATTTGACCCCACAGGTTCTACAATCAATAGAATCACAATATGCATGCAACCAATCCATCCCAAGAATAACATTAAAATTAACCATATCCAACTCAATAAGAGCACAATGCAATATTTTATGCAAGATACAAATGGGATAATTTCTATAGACATTTCTAGCAACATTAGATGCACCACCAGGAGTAGACACCTCAATTGAATCACACAACAATTCGGGCTCAACATGCAACTTTTTGGCAACAAAGGGGATTATAAAAGAAAGAGTGGCACCTGGATCAATCAATGCATACACATCAAAATAAAAGATATTCAACATACCGATGATGACATCGGGCACCTCATCAACCCCTTGCCTCCCATTAAAAGCATAAAACTGAGTGTGCCTTATGGCACCACCTTGTTGACCACCTCTCCCTAAAGGAACTACATTAGCACCTTGTGGACAAACGTCCTTATCCTTGTTGCGATTTTGAGGGCAATCAACACTTTATGCCCAACTTCCCCATAACCATACCAAGCATTAGTGTCCCTCAAGCACGGGCCACTATGACCATTGCCACATTTCAGACACCCACCATTACGAACCACACACCTAGCACCTTGGGCCCTTGGAAAATCACTAACCCTCTTATGAAATGCATGAGAAGACCCTTGGCCTTGGTGGAACTGGCCACCCTTCTGACTTTGGAATTTATCATCAAACGAGCCCTCTTGGCCTCATGACTCCTCCTCTTCCTCCAATTTTCCTCCTCCATTTGTTTGGCATAGGTCATCAAACAGGACAAGTCCATGTCACTAATCAACATAGCAGACCGGCATTCTTCACTTACCAAATCAGAAACACCTATCAAAAATTTATTCATCATAAACCATGAGTCGGCAACCAATTGTAGGCATACTCTGATAGATGGTTGAACTAGAGGGAATACTCCCTCACACTCATAGACCCTTCTCTCAAATTTATAAATTCCAGCAATTTGCCTTCCCTAAGCTCAAAAGGGAAAATAGATTAAGGAAAGTCACTTTGAACTCCTCCCAAAGCACCACATGTTGATTCCCTTCTCCTCCTTTCATTGATTGTATCATATTTGTGCTACCCCTTTGAGTTGGTAGGCTGTCAATTCCACCTTCTCCTTCGACCTAACACCTATGATAGCCAATACCTTGTAGACCTCATCAATGAACTCTTGAGGCTCTTCATCTACCTAGACCTATAGAATTCTGAGGGATTCATCCTCATGAAGTCTCCCACCTGAGATGCCAAAGTAGCAGTATAAGGGGCTTGGGCCCCTTGGTTGGCTTGGTTAGCCACAACTTGTTCAAGCAAGGTGAGGGCATCCCTAAGCTCTCCATGAATCGGTTGCTCCTCGGGTGTGCAGGCTCTTCTTCTTCTTATGTTAGGCGTGGTCTATCATAGCAAAGGACAATCGGTGGAGGGGGGAAACTCACTTTAACTCTATAGTATGACTTAGAACATGAAGAAGGGAAATATTTCCTAAATGCCTCATAGCCTCTTCTTATTATTGTGGTACACAATACAACCATGAACAGGAATCTAATCAACGCGATATGTTGGATGTCGAGGATCATTAACAACCTAGTGCTCTGATACCAAGTCTGTCACAACCTAAGCCTAGGACCTAGACATGAAATGGCATATGGAGAACCCCAAGGAACCCTAAGCAAGCCTATTAACATATCATTACACATCATTGGTCATGGAAGCAATTAAACAACATAATAAAAGTAGAAATAAGGGAAAATGGATAAAGGAATACTTTCATAACATAAGCACCAAATAAGAAAGTCAAGGCTCAATACATAACATGTCCAACAACACCTCAACTACATAGAGAAGAGTAGGGGCTGAGACAAGCAACCAGGCTTACTCCCATAGTCAGTACATACATAAAAGAAATATAGTCTTAGAACATAGCATGAGATCATAAACATCGCCCTTGGAAAGGAGGACTCACTAATAAGCTTGGGAGAAATCATACTAGCCACATGGAGCAGGATGCTAAAGTAGGGCTCTGGTTCCTTCATGGTGATATCATGTAGGTATAGAGTATGCCTTAATATATTTGAATGTACTAAGTATGTAGGATGCAGCGCACAGGAGATAAGCTACATAACTGAAATGTATAAGCATAGGCAATGAGTAGCATATAATAATATGGCATGCATAGAAGATGCTTGTAGTAAACATACTTATATATAACATAATACATTTGTAAGGAGTAACCATTATTAGTGAATATTCAAGGTCTACCACCCTCTTAGAGAGGCGAATGAGGTACAAACTCCTCAATTGGTTGATAAGGTACAAGCCCCTCAATATGGTTAATGAGGTACAAACTCCCCAATATTGTTGATGAGGTACAAACCCCTCGACATGGTTGCATGGGCCTACCACCTCCTGAGCGAGGCAATCTAGGTACAAACTCCTCAAAATGGTTACCTAGGACTACAACCTCCCAAGTGAGGCTTGGTCAATTTACAACACTATAAAGATAATATTATATACATACATTCCTTTCATTATCATATAGTCATTCAACTCATAAAACATGCATTGGACCTTCAATTCCTCACAAAATCATAACCGGACATTTTATCAAATACTTGACGGGTGTGTAATGCTAGTGTAAAACCCATGCAATTCAATAGTGGAACCATGCTCGAAAATTTAATGTAAAACCACTTATAGATACTTAGTAACACCCTCAAGCAACATACATCAAAAACCTTTATCAAATCTTACAATAGATCTTAGATTCATAGCTCAAAACATGCCAAAACAATAACAATTTCATGGAACCCCAGCATAGTGTGCAGCAAAATTCATAATAAGTAAGACCCATGAGTAAATCAACTTTAAATCATGCAATGTTAGGTAAAAAGAAGTTTGGGCATGTGAAAGGAACCCATGAAGGAAACCCACATACCTTACTTTTGGAGAATTTATTGAAGAAGATTTGAAATGGAGCCTTAAAGCTTGAGTCAAATCCTTAAGATCTTGGTGAGTTTTAGGACTTCAATTTAGGGTGAAATATTAGTCTAAGTGTTTGAATGAGCATTGGGGAATGTCTTGTGTGATATGAGGGTGAAATATGACAAATTATAGGTATTTTTATGCATGGAAACACTTAGGCCCAAGACTCAAAGACTTGGACCGGATTAAAAAAAATTGGATAGAAAATATACCAGTCTGGGTCGTGATTAGGGTGCGGACTGCTCATTGGAAATCACATTTTACGATTTTCAAATTTTGCTATGGTAGCTCTTAAATCAGGGTTAGACCCAATCACTACTCAATTGACCCCCTCATCAAGAATATGAAGTCAGATTTTTGATATCACACATCGATTTTGAGATATATAGAAATTATGATTCTGGGCACTTCCGAGGCATATTTTTGGGTACTTTTTAGGGTCGTCTCAATAACTCCCCCTTGGGAACATTCGTCCTTGAATGTCAAAGAAACGTATATGAGAGACATAAAACATGACAATTTCAATCCACATAAGGATGCACCAATGCACCTTGACATCATTTCAAAATCTCAATATAAGTATAAAATCATTATGAACTTGTCAATTTAAACATGAATGTGATAACCCAAGCCTAGGCCTAGATGTGACTGGCAAATGGGAAACCCAAAGGAACCCATAGCATATCATTACACATTCTTCGTTGCGAAAGCAATCAGAATGACAATATGAGATAAATGTAAACAAGGGAAAATTGGGACTAACAAAAAACTTTCATATCATAAATATCAAGAGTCAATAGAGCCAAGCTCATAGCATAGATACATAACATGTCCAACAATATCTCTACTATATAGATAAGAGTGGGGGCAAAGACAAAGCAACCGGTCTCACCCTCATAGTCAATACATAAGTCAAAGAGAAAGTCATAATAGATAACAAGAGGTCATAAGTAATGTCCCCTAAATGGAGGATTCACCAACAAGCTTGAGTGAAACTATGCAAGCCACGTAGGTGGAGATGCTCAAGCGGGGCTCCAGTTCCTACTGGTAATATCATATAGGCATAGAGTATGTGTTAATACATTAGAATGTACTAAGTATGTAGGATGCAATACAACAAGAGATAGGTAATAATCAAAATGCATAATCGTAGAAAGAAATAGTACATTAGCAACATGGTATGCATAAACAATGCTTAAGGTAAAACATTCTTGTAAATCATGATCAAGGAATGTTACTCATTATGGAGTACATACTCAACCCTTTCTTACCAATCTTCATGATATGGACCAAATGGCCCCCCACTCACCTAATGGTATAACCTTTTTAGAGAGTGTTACTAATACACCTACCGCATGACATAATCTTTTTGGAATATAGTATAATACTTTCCTTACTTTACAATAAAATCTTTTAGGTAGGAGACATGATTCATTCTACCTTACGGCATGGCCTTTTAAATAGAATTTTCATACTTTACGATATGATCTTTACAGTGGGAACCATTAGTCTTTATACCTTACGGCATGGCCTTTTTGATAGGGTGTCCATACCTTACGATATGATCTTCTCGGTAGGAAGTATTAGTTATTCTACCTTACGGCATGGCCTTTTCAGTAGCGGGTCCATAACTTATGATATGATCTTTTTGGTTGGAATCATTAGTCTTTCTACCTTACGATATGGCCTTTTTGGTAGAGATCATAGAACTTGCTCATCACAAAATTTCATCTCAAACAACAAGGGAAGAACTTCTCCATTTTCTGAAGAGCACAACAAACATGGAAACCCAACAATCTACTTGCAACATAGGTACAGTTTCATGAAAGCAAAATAAAACCCCCAACATAGTGTGTTGTCACTTTCATAATAAATAAGACCCATGAGTAAATAAAATTTAAATCATGCAATTTTTAAGAAAAGTAAACTTGGGCATCATGGGTGAAATGAACCATGAAAGAAACCTTCATACCTTGACTTTGGAGATTTTCTTAAAGAAGATTTGAAATGGTGACTTGAAGCTTGAATGAAATCCTTAGATTGAAAAAAATATTAGGACAATTGAATCTTGAGGAGGACTTAGGGCTTAACTTGGTTTCCTTGAATTCCCACAAGACTTCTTGAAAACCTTGAGAATGAATGGAGAATTTGATGAAGATTAGAGAGGATTTGGAGAGATTTTTGATTGGTTTTTAGTCTCAAAACAGCTAGACAATGAGAGATTTTCATGTATATAGGTATAGGGTTATTACCCAATTGCCCTGGAGTAAAAAGAACAATTTTTCAAAAAATTTTGAACTAGTCCACGTAATGGACCCATCGTGGAGAGCTACTATTTTTGTGAAGTTTCACCAAAAATTATTTTTCTTGGCATGGACAAAGTATACCTTGTAGGTACTCGTTGCCCCATGCAATTTTGCCCTCTGAACAAGAATATGAGGTCGTATTTGTGAAATTTTGTATGAATATTGAGATATTGAAAACATACATCATAGGGTCTTTTCGAGCTACAAAGAGGGGTGTTTAAATATCCCCGATTTGATATATAAGGAAATTACAATTATGAGGGGGTATTCCTAGGCAAGTATGTGGTCCTTTAATGTATGTATGCAATGACATGAGGGTTGAACTTAAGACTTGAGATCATCTAGAGGACTTAGATTAATACCTTAGACTAATACTTAACCAAATATTTCCTCCAAATTCAAGTGCATCAAGCTTAATTCTGGATCTCAAGAACTTAATTCAAGCTTCAATTTCTCTTTAAATCTACATCAAGGAAATCCCAAAATTTATGGTATGTAGGTTTAACCATTGTGCCTTTCACCCATGGTGCCCAACCTTCCTTTTTATGAAAATTGCATGTTCCTATGTTGTATTTCTTATGGGTATTACTTATTTTAAATTATGATTACAAATTATGTTGGGGGTTTATTAAATGTAGATTGTAAACACATGTCTACCTATTTCAAGCTTATTATGTTGGAGTTTTGTCTACTATGACTATGTATGTTTTGGACTATGAAATTATGATCTATTATGAGATATGATGATGGATTTCAAGGTATCTGACATGAGTGTTTTACTACGTATTGGTGGGTTGATTTACATTAAGTTTTCTCACATTACTCCACTCTTGAGTTGCATGATTTTGAACTAGCATTGCACACCCTATAAGTGTTTAATAAAATTTCTTGACAAGGATTCTTGAGATATTGATGATCCATTGCATGGATTATGAATCAAGTGACTACATAATGATTAAGGGATTATATGTATGTATTGAATTCATGAAAGTATCTATAGTGTTGCAAGTTCACCACACCATGTTAGGGGTGACATGCCCAACCACCTTGTTGAGGGGGTGATATGCCTTGACCACCTAGTCGAGGGTGACATGCATGTACTACCACATCGAGGGATATGTACTTTGACCACCTCGTCGAGGGTTGACATTCCTATACTACCACGTCGAGGATTATGTACCTTTACCACCTCATCGGGGGGTGACATGCTCGTACTACTATGTTGAGAGCTAGGTACCTCAATCACCTTCCAAGGGAGTGACATGCCTTGGATTCCGAGTAATAATTTCTTAGTCTATGATTATGGTCTTCTCCCACATAGTAGTATGTTCTATACAAAATATATGACTTTTAAGCATGTTTTACTTCAAGCATTGATCATGCATGTCATATTGATACTATACTCATCCATTATATATGATTATGCATTTTGAATATATTGGCTTATGTCTTGTTGCATTGCATCCTACATACATAGTACATTCAAATATACTAATGCATACTCTATGCCTATATGATGTTACCATGTAGGAATCAGAGAACCTCACGATCATCCTCCACGTGGCTAGTATTGGCATCTTGAAGATAAGCTTTTAGTAAGTCCTCAAGTTCGAGGACACTAGCTATGCTACTCTTAGTTTTGTTATCTCTTTATGTTAAACATTTATGTAACAACCCACATCTTACAATGCTAGTACTATGAAAATGAAATATAATATGGCTTTTCAAATTAGCACCTATTTTAAAAGTACTTGAATCTCAAATTAGAGGGCGACATGTATGTCTAATGCTGAAGAGGGTTGAGTATAAATAAGTTTTAAGTTAAATTGAGGAGATCACAACCCTAAACAAAGTGAGAGATGAGGTTATTTTAGGATTTAGAAAGCTAGCAGGTGATTCACCCACTTACTTAGCTTAAAATTGCTAACTAAATGGAGACGAGGCCCGACGTCGAATTTGTCCAAGTCCGATTATGAACAAAGCCTATGTTAAGGGTGTAACTTTAGCCCATATTTTAGCATCATAAATGGGATATATTTTCATACCAAGAATAATAGAGAAAATTCCCAAGTACAACAAAACTCACTTGGTGAATTGGGCCAAAAAAAACTAAGAGAAAGGGGAAAAATAGGCAGTAAAGGCCCATCAATTTGGAGACCCTCAAGGCCCAAGTCAAAGGAGCAATAAGCTGTATCACCAACTTAATATATTAAGGTTAATAAATAAAAAGTAATTTGTCCAAGAGGTCTTTTGAAAAGGGATGAAGACAGCCCCCTAAAGTCATTTCAACTTGGATAAAAAAAATCTGCTTTTCTTGGTTATTCTTTGTTCTCTTTCAAAGTGTGAAAAACAACCTTATAAGGATTACTAAAAAATAACTAAACCTTAAATTTAAAGGTAATTAAATATACTTATGAATTTAGTATAAGTTGTTTATAAAATCCAGAGAAATAAGCTAATTATACATGTGCTAGAAATTTTGGACAGCATATATACTAAGGATTGTTGTACACCTTTCTTGTTAATTAACAGGCTTTTATCTTCTTGGTTTTATGTATTATGAAGTAAGACTTATTTATTTATCAAATTTTGTTTTGATAGTAATGTAACTAGGCTTCTTCACCACTGTTACAGTCCGCAAAGATGACTTATTGTAAGATATCTTAATTGTACTCTTAAAAGAAATTTGTGAGCTGATGATTGAAAATTGTTGTTTCACAACCTTCACCTAATTTGGGACTATTTGTGGACTATATTAAGACTAGTTTTATGTGTAAAAATGTTGTATACAGTTTGGGTAAATTTGAAATAGGTTCAGTATTGTTGGCACTGAAATATAGCGAGAATACAAATGTGATGCTACCTATTTGTGTGTTGTGCAGGATTGTTATGACTTGTACCCTATGAACCATTGTAAGATTGTTAAGGGACTGAAACAAGATGTATATGACATGTACATTAGAATGGTTGTTAGAAAATACGATTATAGGTCGCTAATTATAAGCTTGCTGCCCGGGTGTTAGTTTTTATGATATTGGGCTGCCAAGAAGTGTTTCTTAGCTTCTAATACTACTCTTATTGCCTAATATATTATAGATAAATATTTGGGGGAAGAAGCAGTCACTCCAAGGTAGTAACAAGGTCATACAACGAGGTATGTAAGGCTACTTGATTTCATATTATTTGGCATGAAATATAGATCCATCTTTGCCACATAAAGGCACTTACCGACTCCGACACAACTATTAACCGTGTCTCTACTCTTTCACATATTCATATGCTCCCATAAATTATCACCTTCAAATCTACATACATAATTGGATACCAAGATACACGAGTTCATTCTACTAAATAATGTTCATATGTTGTTCTACCTCCGATGCATTTCATTATTTATGTAACCTACTGCTTTCACTATGGTGTTGTCTTTCGTGATTATTTGCATGTAATATGTTGTTTCTATAGTCCTACAGCTCCAATATTATGACCAACAAATGAATTATCTCAAAAGTAATAGAAAGATAAAGTATATTGGTTATTGATGGGTGATAACCTGAGGAGTGGAAGAATCACCTAGCAAAGGTCGATCCTATCACGGGGGTAGCCCAAGGGGTGAAAGGAAAAGCCAAGCCAGGGCCGATCCCGATATAGATTAAGCACTAATCAGCTAGTCATTTGTATTACATGTTGTTCACAGATTATACAGTAAAGGTAAAGTAATAAAAATAACATAAGGTACATAATCCCACAGTATAACTAAAGGTGGTCTCTTATCCTACACCAATGCATAGTTTTATTTGAGTTGTTACTTCATATATAGTATTTCCTGCCTTATATATTCAGTATATTATCTCGTACTAATGTACCTTACGAGTGACCTTCATTTCATGTTGCAGGTACAGGTGCTAGTAGATATCCCCAGTAGGAATATAGGAGATCTAGCTATTATTACCAAGCTCTAAGTTGCTTCAAAGCTTTGTGTGTCTAGAGCTTATATTTGTGTATTGTATAGAGCTTGTATCCCAACCCTTATCAGATACTCTTCCTTATATAGAGGCTTTATGGACTATGTAAATGAAAGTGTAGTCATATCTTATACCTTGGACACTATAGCCCAATGGCCTAGTCATATGCATTTCCTTTTGGCTTGTTATTACTGTTTACTTTCTTAAAGGCATGTTGAATGTAGAAATTCCTTATAATAGTATAGAAAGCGCATAGATACGGGTTGGTTCTCCTAGGTTTTATTAGAAACGAGAGCCAGTCTGCCTTAATAGGACTTTGGGAGTGACAAATGTGGTATGAGAGCGGGTCATCCTTGGGAGTCTATAAAGCCGTGACTATGTAGAGTTTTGTTTATCGATGTGTTGTGCACCATATTTATAAGTAGGAGGATATGTGGCATTTAGGAGTTGTTACTTTCTTTTCATTCTTTAGATCATTCCATAGAGCTAAGTGTAATAGGTGGATTGTATCTAATGCCTAAATTATTTTGTACAGCAAGTATGCTAGAAACCAGGAAGAACAAAGGTAAAGGGAAGGGAGTAGAAGTGGTGGTTGGTATACCAAGTTAGGTGAGATAATAAGGCTCAAGATGAGTCTCTATCACAGACATTTTCAACTCCTCCAGCTCCATCTAGGATATTGGAAGAAGCCCACCATTCCCGATATTCTATCCATCCAGTATCAAGTAAGATGTACCATAACCTGAAGGGAATGTTTTAGTGGGGAGGCATGAAAAAGGACCTTGCAGAATTTTTGGCTCAATGTCCAAATTGCCAACAAGTGAAAGTAGAACACGCAAAGCCAGGAGGTTATATGCAGTGTATAGAGCTTCCAACATGGAAGTGGGATATGATCAATATAGATTTTGTTATCAGGTTGCCCCGTTCATTTCAGAAGTTTGACTCCATTGGGTAATAGTTGAGAAACTCACAAAGTCAGCAGACTTCTTACCAGTCAGGAGTGATTATACTGTTGAAGAGTATGCCAAGTTATACCTCAAAGATATAGTCAGGCTACATGGGGTCCCAATCTTTATTATCTCTGATTAGGGGGATCAATTCACTATAAAGTTTTGGAAGTCCTTGCAAAGGAATCTAGGGACACAAGTGAATTTGAGTATAGCATTCCACCCTCAAACAGACGGTCAAGCGGAATGCACCATTCAGACACTTGAAGATATGTTGCGAGCTTGTACATTGGACTTTAAAGGTAGTTGGGTGGACCATTTGCCACTTATTGAATTTTCCTGTGTAATAGCTACCACACGAGTATTAAGATGGCACCTTATGAAGCCTTGTAAGGAAGGAAATATAGATCGCCAATAGGATGGTTTAAAGTGGGTAAAACCACTTTATTGGGGCTAGATCTAGTACAACAAGCCATGAATAATGTTAAAGTAATACAGCAGCAATAGCTAAAAATAGCCCAAAGTCATCACAAATCATATGCGGATGCTAGAAAGAGAGGACTGAAATTTCAGTAGGGGATTGGGTATTTTTAAGGGTGTCTCCAATGAAAGGGGTTATGAGATTTAGTAAGAAAGGAAAACTTAGCCCATGTTATATCTGGCCATATCAGATTATTAAGAGGTTTGGGAAGGTTGTGTATGAACTAGAGCTACCCTAAGAGCTTTCAATGGTTCATACAGTTTTCCATGTTTCAATGCTTTGAAAATGCATAGGTGACCCATCCCATATCACTCTTATTGAAGACATGCAGGTTGCAAAAGATCTCATATATGAAGAGGTACCTATTGCTATTCTAGATTGTCAAGTTAAGAAGTTAAGAAACAAAGAAAAGCTTCAGCAAAAGTACTTTAGAGAAACCAGCAAGCAGAAAAAAAAATCATTAGGCTGAGGATGCGATTATATCAAAATACCCTTACTTATTTGAAGCTAAAGAGGAAGTCCAACATACAAAATTGGGACACTACTAGGTACGTGTGAATGAATACTTAGTGTGTTGTCAAAAATTTGTGTAAGTAAGGGTTTAAACTTAGTTAAGCTATCCAATTGTGCTAACATTAGAGGACGAATGTTCCTAAAGGGGGGAGGATGTAAAACCCCACATCTTACAATATTATTACTATGCAAATGAAACATAATATGGCTTTTCAAATTAGCACCTATTTTTAAAAGTGCTTGAATCTCAAATTAGAGAGCGACATGTATGTCTAACGCTGAAAAGGGTTGAGTGTAAATAAGTTTTAAGTCAAATTAAGGAGCTCATGACCCTAAAAAAGTGAGAGAATTGAGGTACTTGAAGGATTTAGGAATATAGCAGGTAATTTACCTACTTGCTTAGCTTAAAATTGCTAGCTAACCGGAGACAAGGCCCGACGTCGAATTCATCTGAGTTCGATTATGAATAAAGTCCTTGTTAAGGGTGTAGATTTAGCCCATGTTTTAGCATCATAAATGGGATATATTTTCATCCCAAGAATATTAGAGAAAGTATCTAAGTACAGCAAAACTCACTTGGTGAATTAGGCCAAAACTAACTAAGAGAAAGGGGAAAAATGGGCAGCAAAGGCCCATCAATTTGGAGCCCCTTAGGGCCCAAATCAAAGGATCAAGAAGTTGCATCACCAACTTAATATATTAAATCTAAGAAAGCAAAAGTAAATCGACCAATAGGTCTTTTAAAAAGAGATGAAGACAGCCCTCTAAAGTCATTTCAACTTGGACAAAAAAAATACGCTTTTCTTGGTTATTCTTTGCTCTCTTTCAAAGTGTGAAAAACAGGCCTCGGAACCTTATAAGGATTCCTAAAGAAGATCTAAACCTTTATTTTAAAGGTGAGTAAATCCACTTATGCATTTAGTATGGTTTGTTTATAAAAACCAGAGAAATAAACTAATTATACATGTGCTGGAAATTTTGGACAGCATGTATCCTAAGGATTGTTGTACACTTTTCCTATTAATTAAGAGGCTTTTCTCTTATTGATTAGCTATAGTATGAAGTAAGACTTATTTCTTTAACAAAGTTTGGTTTGATAGTAATGTAACCAGGATGCTTCACCACTGTTACAGTCCACAAAGATGACTTATTGTAGGATATCTTAATTGTACTCTTAAAAGAAACTTGTGACCTAATGATTTGTAATTGTTGTTTCACGACCTTCACCTAATTTGGGAATATTTGTAGGAATATTATAAGACTAGTTTTATATGTAAAAACATTGGATATAGTTGGGGTAAATTTCAAACAGGTTCAGGATTATTGATGTCGAAATGTAGCGAAAATACGAATGTGATGCTACCTATTTGTGTCTTGTGCAGGATTGGTATGTCTTGTACTCTATGAACTGTTGTAAGAATGTAAACACTATAAAACAAGATGTATATGAAATGTACATAAGAATGGTTGTTAGAAAATACGATTATAAGTCAAAAGAGTGAAGGAATACCCTTTTGTCGCTAATTATAAGCTTACTGCCCGAGTGTTAGTTTTTATGATATTAGGCTACCAAGAAGTGTTTCTTTGCTGCTAATACTAGTCTTACTACCTAATCTATTGTAGATAAATATTCGGGGGAAGACGTGGTCACTCCAAGGTAGTAACGAGGTCATACAACGAGGTATGTAAGGCTACTTGATTTCATATTATTTGGCATAAAACATAGATCCCTCCTTGGGACATAAAGGCACTTACCAACTATGACACAACTATTAACCATGTCTACACTCTTTCACATGTTCATATACTCCCGTAAATATTCACCTTTAAATCTCCATACATACTTGGATACCAAGAAACACGAGTTCGTATTACTAAATAACGTTCATGTGTTATTCTACCTCGGATGCATTTCATTATTTGTGTAACCTACCCCTTTCATTATGGTGTTTTCTTTTGTGATTATTTACATGTCATATGTTGTTTTTACAGTTGTACAGCTCTGATATTATGACCACCAAAATAATTATCTCAAAAGTAATTGAAAGATAAAGTATATTGCTTATTGATGGGTGGTAACCCAAGGGGTGGAAGAATTACCTAGCCAGGTTCGATCCTATCATGGGGGGTAGCCCAAAGGATGAAAGGAAAATCCTAATAAGGATTGATCCTGATATAGATTTACTACTAATCAACTGGTCATTTCTATTACATGTTATGCACAGCTTATACAGTAAAGGTAAAGTAATAAAAAGAATATAAAGTACATAATCCCACAGTATAACTAAAGGTGGTCCTTATCCTACTTCAGTGCATAGTTTCATTTGAGTTGTTACTTCATATAGAGTGTTTCTCGCCTTATATATTCAGTGCATTATCTCATACTAATGTCCCTTATAGGGGACCTATATTTCATGCTACAGGTATAGATGTTAGTTGATCTCCCTAGTAGGAGTATAGGATATCCAGCTACTCTTACCAAGCTCCAGGTTGCTATGAAGCTTTGTGCATCTAGAGCTTTTATTTTTGTATTGTATAGTTAGCTGAGGTGGGGCCTGTCCTGACCCTTATCAGATACTCTTCCTTATCTAGAGGCTTTATAGAGTATGTTAATTAAAGTGTCTTCATGTCTTATACCTTAGATACCGTGGCCCCAACGGCCTAGCCATATCCATTTCCTTTTGGCTTGTTATTACTGTTTGCTTTCTTAAAGGCATGTTGAATGTAGAAATCCCTTATAATATATATATAGAAAGCGTATAGATACAGGTTGGTTCTCCCAAGCCTTATTGGCAACGGGTGTCAGTCTACTTTAATGGGACTTTGGGAGTGACAAATATGGTATCAGAGCGGGTCATCCTAGAGAGTCTACAAAGCCATGTCTATGTAGAGTTTGTTTATCGATGTATTGTGTACCACATTTTATAAGCAGGTGGCTACGTGGCATTTAGGAGTTGTTACTTTCTTTTCGTTCTTTAGATCGTGCCATAGAGCTAAGTGTAATAAGTGGATTGTATCTAACCCCTAAATTATTTTGTACAGCAAGTATGCCAGAAACCAAGAAGAACAAAGGTATAGGAAAGGGATAAAAAGTGGTGGTTGGTATACCAAGTCATGTCAGTCAACAAAATGAGGCTCAAAATAAGTCTCCATCACAGACATGTCCAACTCCTGATGAACCCAAAAGTAGTGAAAATCCCCTGAAAACACCTATAGATACTACCGTGCAGGATCTAAGAAATGCAGTCCAACTATTGACTCGTATAGTTGCTAGTCAAGGTCAAGGATAGGAAGGTCCAGTTATAGGTGCAGGGGGTGCGAATAGGGCAGCTGTCATGAGGATACGTGATTTTTTTAGTTTAGATCCTTCATCCTTCACTGGGTCAAGTCCTAATGAAGATCCCCAAAACTTTATTGATCAGATTCAGCGCACTTTAGATATTATTCGTGTGAGTGATACAGAATGTGTCGAGTTAGTGACATATAGGTTGAAGGGTGTATCTATATTATGGTATAAAGGTTGGAAGCAATCTAAGGGTGTAAATGCACCCCCAACTACCTGGAAGGAGTTCAAAGAGGCATTTTTTGACCATTATTTTCCATTAAAGATCTGAGAGGCCCATGCAAATCAGTTCTTGAATCTCTGCCAAGGGAATATGAGTGTGAGGGAGTATAGCCTTTAATTTAATTACCAGGCTAGGTATGCTCCTAATGAAGTTGCTACTCTCATAGATAGAGTTCATCGATATATGGATAGATTGGATATGTATCTGGTCATAGACTGTACCAGTGCTTCCTTGAACAAAGACATGAATATAGCGAGAATACAAGCTTTTGCACAGAAATTGGAGGATCAGAGGTAAAAGAGAAGGACACAAGAGTTAGAAAGGGCGCAGTCCAAGAGGGCCAAGCCTATAAGGTAGTTTACACCACTCTAAGGTGAGATTAGGCCTTGGTTTTCTAATAGATGGCCTAGTCCATCATCCTTCTACTCTGCAGACAGTGCTCCACCACAACTTCAGAGGCCTAGGAGAAATCTGTTTAGTCAAAGAAGTGAAGGACAAGGCACCCAGATAGCGAGATATTCAGTAGGCCAGCAAATAACCCCTATGCAGCCTTGTAAATAGTGTGGAAGAAGTCATTCAAGTATATGTCATAATGGGACAAAAGCTTGTTATTGGTGTGTTGCGCGAGGCCATATGATGAGAGATTGCCCGAGGAGACATATGGGTGATTTAGCACAACCTACTAGATCAATTATTACATCATCATCGTCAGTTCCTCCATTAGGTAAGGGTCAACAAGCACCTATAGGTCATGGAAGAGGTGTTAGAGGGGCAGCTAGCTTTAGTCGAGTCTAGAATCGCACATATTCTCTGGGGAGTCAGCAAAATTTGGAAGCTTCACCTGATATAGTCATAGGTATAGTGTCCATCTTTTCACATAATGTAAATGCATTAATTGACCCTAGTTCTACTTTATCATACATTGTCCCACTAGTTGCTAGGAAGCTTAATAGAACACCTAAATTATTGAACAAACCATTTGAAGTGTCTACACCAACTAGTGAATCTATTATGGCTAGAAGGGTTTATTATGACTGTGTAGTAATTGTTTGTGATCGTGACAATTGGCTGACTTTATTAAGCTAGAAATGGTGGAATTTGATGTTATAATGGGTATGGATTGGTTAGCTTCTGCTATGCCATCATAGATCGCCGAACTAAGATAGTGTACTTCAACTTTCCAAATGAGGCAGTTCTTGAATGGGAAGGAAATGTTAGGGCACCAAAGGGGAAGTTTATCTCTAATTTTAAGGTCAGAAAGATGATATCTAAGGGGTATATATGTCATTTAGTTAGGGTGAGTGATATGAAGGCAGAATCACCAAGTCTTCAATCAATTCCAGTAGTGAATGCATTTGTTGATGTGTTCCCTGAAGAACTTCTAGGCTTCCTCCAGAACGAGAAGTAGATTTTGGTATTGACTTACTTCCAGGCACTGAACCTATTTCCATCCCTCCATATAGAATTGCCTTGGAACAATTGCATGAATTAAAAGAGTAGTTAAAAGACTTATTGGAGAAGGGTTTTATAAGACCTAGTATGTCCCCTTAGGGTGCACCAGTATTATTTGTACACAAAAAGGATAGCACCTTGAGAATGTGTATCAACTATCAATAATTGAATAGGGTGATAATTAAGAATAAATACTCTCTCCCCAGGATTGATGATTTATTTGATCAGTTACATGGTGCCAAATGCTTTTCAAAAATTGTTTTGAGATTAGGGTATCACCAAGTGAGGGTGAAAGAGGAAGATATACCTAAGAATGCTTTTAGAACATGCTATGGTCACTTTGAATTTCTTGTTATGTCATTTGGGCTAACGAATGCACCAGTAATTTTTATGTATCTGATGAATAAGGTATTCAAGCCATTCTTAGATAAGTTTGTGATAGTGTTTATAGATGACATTTTTTTATATTCAAGATCATAAGAGGACTACGCAAATCACTTACGACAGGTGTTACAAGTTCTTCGTGATCCACAGTTGTATGCTAAGTTTTCTAAATGCGAATTTTTGCTAAAGTCAATGGCATTTTTAGGTCATATTGTGTCCGATGAGGGAATAAGGGTTGATTCGCAAAGGATAGAGGTTGTGAAAGATTGGACAAGACCAATGATACCCACGGAAGTTCAGAGCTTTCTAGGGTTGGCAGGTTATTACAGAAGGTTTGTTGAAGCTCTTTCTTCCATTTTTGCACCTCTATCGAAGTTGACACATAAGGAAACTAAGTTCTAATAGAATGATGCATGTGAAAATAGCTTCCAGGAGCTAAAAAACAAGCTAACTTATACACCTGTGCTAGTACTTCTAGAAGACCTCGAGGGGTATGCAGTGTATTGCGATGCTTCAAGAGTTGGCTTAGGGTGTGTACTGACACAACATGGTAGGGTAATTGCTTACACCTCTAGATAAATATCACCACACGAGGAAAACTGTCCAACAAATGATCTTGAGCTAGCAGCGATTGTGTTTGCTCTGAAAATATGGTGCCACTATTTGTATAGGGTTCACGTTGACATATATATGCATCGTAAGAGTTTGCAATACATTTCTAAGCAGAAAGACCTAAATTTAAGATAGTGAAGATGGCTAGAGCTAGTAAAGTATTACGATGTTGATATATTATACCATCCGGGTAAAGCAAATATGGTAGCCGATGTTATGAGTTGTAAGGCAATCATGAATATTGGTGATCAAGCCATGGTTAGTCAAGGAGTGGCTAAAGATCTATGACAACTAGCTGGTTTGGGAGTTCACCTCTTTAAGACTTCAAAGGAAGGGGTTGTTGTACATAATGTTGTTGAGTCTTCATTGGTAATGGAGGTGAAAGAAAAATAGTTCGAGATCCTATCTTATGATGACTTAAAGATAAGGTAGGTCAGGATACAATAAAGGGCTTTGACCTTACATAAAATGGAGCTTCACTACCAAAATAGATTACGTGTGCCTGATATTAATGGATTAAGAAATAGGATATTGGAAGAAGCCCATCATTCCCGATATTCCATCCATCCAAGATCAAGTAAGATGTATCATAACCTGAAGGGATGTTTTGGTGGGGAGGCATGAAAAAGGACCTTGCAGAATTTGTGGCTCAATGTCCAAATTGCTAACAAGTGAAAGTAGAATACCAAAAGTTAGGGATAAAGACAGCCCCCTAAAGTCATTTCAACTTGGAAAAAAAAATCTCCTTTTCTTGGTTATTCTTTACTCTCTTTCAAAGTGTGAAAAACAGGCCTCGGAACCTTACAAGGATTCCTAAAGAAGATCTAAACCATGAATGTAAAGGTAAGTAAATCTACTTATGCATTTAGAGTGGTTTGTTTATAAAAAACAGAGAAATAAGCTAATTATACATGTGCTGGAAATTTTGGACAGCATATATCCTAAGGATTGTTGTACATTTTTCTTGTTAATTAAGAGGCTTTTCTCTCTTTGTTGGCTATATTATGAAGTAAGAATTATTTCTTTAGAAAGTTTGGTTTGATGGTAATGTAACCAGGATGCTTCACCATTGTTATAGTCTGCAAAGATTACTTATTATAGGATATCTTAATTGTACTCTTAAAAGAAACTAATGAGTTGATGATTGGAAATTGTTGTTTCACAACTTTCACCTAATTTGGGAATATTTATGGACTATTGTAATACTGGTTTTACGTGAAAAAACATTGTATATAGTTTGGGTAAAGTTGAAACAAGTTCGGAATTGTCGATTTCAAAATGTAGCGAGAATACGAATGTGATGCTGCCTATTTGTGTGTTGTGCAGGATTGTTTTGTCTTGTACCCTATGAATTGTTGTAAGAATGTTAAGGGTCTAAAACAAGATGTAAATGACATGTACATAAGAATGGTTGTTAGAAAATACGATTATAAGTCAAAACGGTGAAGGAATGCCCTTGGGTCGCTAATTATAAGCTTACTGCCTAGGTGTTAGTTTTTATGATGTTGGGTTGCCAAGAAGTGTTTCTTTGCTGCTAATACAAGTCTTTTTGCGTAACATATTATAGATAAATATTTGGGGGACACTCCAAGATAGTAACCAGGTCATACAACAAGGTAAGTAAGGCTACTTGATTTTATATTATTTGGCATATAACTTAGATCCCTCCTTGGGACATAAAGGCACTTACCAACTCCGAAACAACTATTATCCATGTCTCCACTCTTTTACATGTTCAGATGCTCCCATACATAGTCACTTGCAAAATCTGCATACATACTTAGATACCAAGATACACAAGTTCATTCTACTAAATAACGTTCATGTGTTGTTCTACCTCCGATGCATTTCATTATTTATGTAACCTACTTCTTTGATTATGGTGTTCTATTTTATGATTTTTTACATGTCATATGTTGTATCTATAGTCCTACAACTCCAATATTATGACCACCAAAAGAATCATCTCAAAAGTAATTGAAAGATTAAGTATATTGGTTATTGATGGGTGGTAACCCGAGGGGTGGAAGAAATCACCCAGCCAGGGCCGATCCCAATATAGATTTACCACTGATTAGCTAGTCATTTGTATTACATGTTATACACAGATTATACAGTAAAGGTAAAGTAATAAAAAGAACATAAAATACATGATCCCACAGTATAACTAAAGGTGGTCTCTTATCCTACACCAATGCATAGTTTCATTTGAGTTCTTACTTCATATATAGTATTTTCCACCTTATATATTTAGTTCATTATCTCATACTGTCATCCCTTACGAGAGACCTAATTTCATGCTGCAGGTACAGGTACTAGTAGATCTCCCCAATAGGAGTATAGGATATCTAGTTGTTGTTACCAAGCTCCAGGTTGCTTCGGAGCTTTGTGTGTCTAGAGCTTATATTTTTGTATTGTATAGTTAGTCAAGGTAGGGCCTATCCTGACCCTTATCAAATACTCTTCCTTATCTAGAGGCTTTGTAGACTATATAAATTAAAGTGTGGTCATGTCTCGTATCTTAGACACTGTGGCCCTAGTGGCTTAGCCATATGTATTTCATTTTGGCTTGTTATTACTATATACTTTCTTAAAGGCATGTTGAATGTAGAAATCCCTTTTAATATGTATAGAAGGCACATAGATACAGGTTGGTTCTCCTGGGCCTTATTGGCAATGGGTGCGAGTCCGCCTTAGTGGGACTTTAGGCATGACAATTTGATACTATGAGGATGAGCCTTGAAAGTATCTTCCCCCTCCCTGCCCCCCTCCAAATCTATGCTTAAGGTGTTGTTGGAACAATTGATGTAATTATGCTATAATCTTGACTCTTGAATGATTTATGATTATCCAAGACTTCCCTTAGCGGTCCCCTTCTTTATGTCTCTTGTTGTTGTTTGCTTCCTCCTCCAAAGATGTCTGATTTATATGCTAAGAGGCTTGTTTGGTTTCTTCGGGTTCACCATTCATCGTGTCACGTCTAGGATATAGGCTTAGGTCATAAAATATTGGTATCAGAGCACTACGTTGTTAATGGTCCTAGGAATCAAACACACCGCGTCAATTAGAGTCTTGTTCATGGTTGTGAAGTACACCACAACTATGAGTAAGAGGCTATGAGGCATTTTAGGAAATGTTTCCCTTATTCATGATCTATGTCATGCTTTAGGAGTAAGGTAAGGCTTTTCCTCTAACCAATGTTTTTTGCTATTCTAGATCATGACTATTCGAAGAGGAAGAAGAGCCTGTGCACCCGAGGAGCAATCGGCCCCTCCATTCCTCAAGCTCCTCAAGATGGGGGAGTAGCCCATGAAGAGTTCCACGATGCTATTACCATGTCGGCCCAATCCATGACTAATCAAATCAACTAAGGGGTCCAAGACCCTCATGCTCCTACTTCAGCCTATAGGGTGAGGGATTTTACTAGAATGAACCCACTGGATTTCCACGGGTCCAAGGTGGATGAGGATCTAGAAGAATTCATTGATGAGGTGTAAAAGGTATTGTCCATTATGGGGGTTGACTCAGAGAAAAAGGTGGAGTTGGCAGCCTTTCACGATCAAAGTTGAGGGCCTAGACGTGACACAACGAATGGGAACCCGAAGGGACCCTGAACAAGCCTATTAGCATATCATTTACACAACCTTGGTCGCAGAAAAAATTAAACAACAAGATAGTAGAGATAGAGATAACAAGACTAAGAAAAGTCTGTAATAGCATAAATCATAAAAAGAGTCAAAGCTCACGCATAATTATATCACTTGTCCTACAACACCTCTAACATAGATTAGGCGGGGGCCGAGACAATTTTCCGGACTCACCCTTTAAGTATCAAGTTCAACATAAAGAAATAGCAATAGTAAGAGTGCTAAGCTAGTGTCCCTGAACTTAAGGACTCACCAATAGCTTATCTTCAAGATGACCAACTAGCCACATGGAAGATGATTGTAAGGGGCTCTGATTCCTACATGGTAACATCATATAGGCATAGCGTATGCATTAGTATGTTTGAATATACTAAGTATGTAGGATGCAATGCAAAAATATATAGGAAACAGAGTCATAATGCATAATCATAAGCAAGGAATATTATATTAACAACATGGTATGCATGATCAATGCTCAAAGTAAAACATGCTTATATAGAACATAGTACATGTGTAGGAAAGACCATCTTCATAGACCAAGCATCTAATACTTGGAATCCAAGGCCTAGCACCCCCTTGGAAAGTGATTGAGGTTTCTACCCCTCAATTGGTAGTACGGGACTAGCACCACCACCACCCCCAACAAGGTGGTCAAGGTATATAACCCTCAACATGGTACTACAAGCCTAGCACCCCTGATAAGGTGGTCAAGGTATATACCCTACAGTATGGTAGAATGTGCCTAGCACCCCCAAACAAGGTGGTCAAGGTATATACCCCTCAACATGGTAGTATGGTCTAGCACGCTCCCACCCCCGACAAGGTGATTGAAGCATAGCACCCCCCTCAAGAAGGTGTCATCACTTGCAACACTATAGATGCTTTTCAAGAAATCAACACACACACACACACACACACACACACATATATATATATATATATATATATATATATATATATATATATATATAT